>JAAGNO010027106.1:1660-38478 GCA_033439905.1 Ceryle rudis
CAGAGTAGAGCAGCAGAATCCCCTCTCTCGATCTGCTGGCTACACTTCTTTTGCTGCAGCCCAGGATGGGATTGGCCACCTGGGTTGCAAGCACACCCTGGCTGCTCCTGTCCAGCTTCTCATCTCCCAGCACCCCCAGAGTCCTTTTCTGCAGGGCTGCTCTCTATCACCTCATCCCCCAGCCCATATAGATAATGAGGATGTTCTGGCCCAGGTGCAGGACCTTGCACTTGGTCTTGCTGAACCTCATGAGATTCACCTGGGCCCACTTCTCCAGCTTGTGCAGGGCCCTCTGGATGACATTCTGTTCCAAAACTAAAAAGTTCATCCTGTCTTGTACTATTGCACTATAAAATGTGTACACAGGGATATTTATATGCACTGATATTTTTTTATACTTTTTACTTTCAACCTGCTAAAAAGCCTGCTGTAAACAAATCCTTGGGCTCCTATATTTTTCACTACTACATGACCTCAGCAATACTGTTCGGTGGAGCCTTTCATACCCTTGTCTAAACTAAAGAGAACATTTAGAACAATCAGGAGCATACTGAATAAGGAATTATAAAATAAAAACATCTCTTCTAGAGAGTCTGAACTCCACACAGAGATGCTTTAGCAGCTCGGTACTTAAATATCAAATGGGAGAGGGATGCTGTGTCACATCCAAGGTCACAAAGCACCTTACAGGCAGCATTCAAAAGCACGTAGGATCAAATCAAAACCGATTGCATGAGCAGGAGAGCAGCATGCACTCAACATTACTGCCCATTTAATGGTAAAGCCTGGCTATCAAAGAGTTCATTGTATCTGTATGTGTGTATGTGCAGAGAGAAACATTAACAGCTGGGACTTCATGGCAGACCAAAGTCAAATAGCAAGTGAAAATGAGGACATTAAAAACAACCTGCTCTGCAGTCACTTTGGCTCTTTCTTATATTCATTTCAATATTTTTTAAATTGTCTTTTGAATCAGTGAGATCAGTTAGGCCAAACAAGCAAGAAACCAACCAAAGCAATTATTCACAGTCCAACACAAACCTGTAACCAAGCAGCAGAGAAAACACTCCAATAAAAACTCACCAAGATAAATAAGTGAAAAAAGGGAAATGGTATATGTTGCTTAGCGTGGATATGAGTAGGATGGGGTCTGGTGTGCATAGCACAGGCTATAAAGCACATGATCACCTGTTCAAAGCCAGGGGCTGAAACTTTTTTACCATATCCTGGTTACTCAGAAGCTGTTTTGTAGTGTGGCTGGTGTGAGATTAAAGCAGCCACTGCACCTGCTGATGCCTCTGAGGCACTGTAAGGAAAGAGAAAATTACAATACCTGAGACTCCCTAGAAGTGCAAGGAGTAGCAGATTTCCATCTGAAATCAAGAGGACAGGATGCGGTCTGCAAAACTGTGGGGTTTTCACTCTTCTGTCTGGGTGATTCACCTCAATCACCGTCAGTGTTCAAAAAATCAAGTCACCTCACGGAGACTGTTGGCGACCGCACAAAGCCCTAAAAGCCCCGTTTCTCACTGAAGCTGGATCACAGTGCTTGCTTCCTGCCTCCTGACACTTGCTTATAAATTGGAGCTCAGGGGATTCCCCCTCCTACTGCTTTTAAAAGAGCTGTGTCTAGGTTGTTCTCACTTTCTTCTTCCTGATCTTGCTGCTGTCTATAATTACTCTGCACTTTTGACCTGCAATTGCCTGCCTTATTTTGTTTTTATTTTTTAAGAAGAGGGGTATCCAGCTGATTTTCTTATATCATCTCATTTCTGAGAAGGTACTAAAAAATTTTGAAGATTTCTCTGGTGCCTTCAGTTCTCTGAATATATCTCAGAGTAGAGATGCACGAACCAGAGGGAATTAGTAGCCCTGCCTATGGGTCATTTTCACCAGCTGAGAGGCTCCTACACACAGGCTCAGCCAGCTCCTAGCTGGGAATCTCCAATCTGGTACCACTGTACATCATATGCTCCCACGCCAAACCCTTTGAAAGATTTTGAAAGGTCAGATATCTCTTCCATCACATGGACCAAACTCATCCAGAGCTCAGATGAAGAAGTCTTGATTTTTATAAGCAAACAAATCTCCAGTATGCTCTGAGAGTATGGAGGGTGTTCTAGGAGCCCAGCTCTTGGCTTTGCTGTTCAGCCGAGCCTTTGAGAGTCGACTGCCACATGCTCAGGCAGTTGGATAAATTAAAGGCACTCAGATGTAGTACATGTGAGGATTCACACAGCTGGAAGCTTCTTCCAAGATAATCAGAATGCTTCTCCATCTCACACATGCTTGAAAAACATAAGACAAAGCTTATAATTTTTAGAGCAGATGGAAGCTTTGTCCAAATTAACTTAAGTCAGTGAAACCTTCCTAACTGACTCTATTGACCTCCAAACTGGACTACCTTCAAAAGTGGTCAAGTCATTTGAGAGCTTTGGGTAGCTTTAAGGGACTGATATACCATGGAAGTGTAGTAAAGCAATCCAGGAGGAATAAGGAAGGTGAGAAGGCTTCTGACATTTTTGGACCCTGTGCCAGAGACTTGGCATAGTACTCAGCTGTAATAGGGAATGCCTCAAGAGGAGAAAATGGTAGTATTTACCCTGAAAAGAAATGGAAAAGGTATTAGTATTGTTACTACTGTATGAGCTCAGAGGCCTTCTCTTTGCCCCAAGAGAAGCAAAGCTATTTCATCAGTGTGGGTTTATTCTTGTAAGCTGTCACATGTCTCTGTCATAAACTTACAGAAAATGGAAACAACAGTGGACATGGACCAGGTGTCTCAGCTCTGTTAGGATGCGTATTGTCCAGGCTTACTTTATCCACTGACTCTTCCTGAATAAATGTCGTAACTGTGTGAAGGATTGCTATACCCTAAATACATCTAGATAATGCACACATATTTTAAGATAGCTCCTTTCCATAAAAACCTAAACAGTAATTTCTTTATCATTTAAAGAAGTATCACTGAATGAGTGTCTTGTGTGGCCAAGGGTGCAAATGCTTCTATCTTGGTGTTATGGAAAAAGGGGTTGAGGATGTGTATGGAGCAAACTTTTCCTGACCAGGTTTCATTTTCTTGCCAGGTTCCCCTGTGAATCCAGCAGTCTCACACCAAACACATCACTCAAGAACTTGTAAATCTCTAGAATAAAACATCCAGGGGGGTCAGGGGGAGTCTCAGGGCTGCTCTTCCCTCCCATGGCCTGGTCTGATTCCCTCCCCATCCAGCCTCTCACCCACGGAGCTGCTGCCAGAAACACCGTCCCTTACCCTCCAGCTTCCAACTGGGTGAAAGGGAAAGGTCCAAGAACAACCTGCCTCCTGCCTGTGTGGGACTTAGCACAGACACAGGCCAGACCTGGCAACAGAACTACACAAATACGTATTAGCAACAGAAAGCCCATGCTCAAAAGCCCCTAAATCCAACCTCTTTGGTGCGGAGTTGCAGTCCCCTCTAGTGGCTGTCTGACAGTGGGGAGAACTCACCAGCATTTTAAAAGGTCGGGTCCACCTCTGTGTATGTAACCCAAAGACATCCACAGATACACACTCACCTATATGCTGTATAGAAAGAGGTAAAGATAGGGATATGCAAGAAATTTTCGGTTATGAATGTAAATATTTCAGGCCTGAAGGATGGGCTTTTTAGGATCCCTTACACAGTGTTTAATACATCTATACACCTGTGTATATTTAGGTATACATATACAGTTCTGAGTGCTGTTCACTCTGTGTTGGACTAACACCCTACTAGATAGCTTTTCCTTTTTATTTAGGCATTTGCTGTTCACGAGCCAGAAAAGAGTTCAGAACAGATAAACATCACATTCTCCGACCTCTTTCACTTTGCAAAGAGAAGAGGAAAAGCACCCCAATAACAGGATGTGGGTTTCTCCAATGGAAAACACTGGGGGAACTCCCACCACTTCTCAGTAAACCCCAGCAGTTTAATAGCCAAAAGATAAAAATGACCCAATGAGCGAGTGACACCTTTAGGAAGGGATAGAGCAACAGGGGTGTCCTGACATGGCCCACATTGTCTATTCTAAGCATGTGTTTGTGCATGATGTGAAAGCCAGGGAGACTCATCAGTCTGGATTTCTGTGACCCCTCTGGACACCACAGGTCCCAGATACGCAGCTGCTGGAACGTCACAGAATGACGTAACACAGCAAGCTTTCCAGCATGGCTCTCAGTAAATGCTTTTCAGGTAAAAAAAACATAAAGAAAAGAGATAAGGGCACATATAGACACCTTCTTTCCCTCTAGTTGAAAAAAGTCCAGAAGGAAATTGGGAACTCAAAGTAAAGAACTGTGCCTGTGTAGTGACTTTGTGTCAAAACAAGCAGTTTAGAAGGTGGATGGCAGCCCTCAATTAGAAAAATCTGCCACCTTTTTCTGCTTGTGCTTGATTACATGCAAACAGCTTTCGTGTCTTGCTGTCCTGGAAGACTGATGCATGTCACATTATTTCTGAGTTATATACTTTTAATAGCTCCTACTGAGATATCTTCTGTGGAATCCTCCTCCATCTCTAACATCTGATCCATTGCTCACATCTATAGTATTACATACCAAAAATAGCTCACAGCTACTACCCACGTTCTGAGTATATTGCAGAGAAGCAGCACAATAGTGGAGGCAGACAGAAATAGAAATTGTGGATGATGTCTCAGTATATTAGGTAGAAATGTTTCTATCTAGGAATGGAAAAGTGTGTTTTAAAAGAGTACCATTAAGGATGATTTGGAAAGTCAAAACACACCAGCAAAAAAAAAGGATTATTGTACTTCAGACTTCTGTAAATGCATTGGCATTGTCTCTCCTAACATGTTCTCATCCTATTTTTATCAAGGTTCATATCTTATTTAGTACTCGCAGGCTGAACGGGATAAAGACAGGTGGGGAAAAGTGTTTTTCCAAAATAGTTGTTAAGTTTTCAAAGGAAAAAAAATCTGGTTTTGAACTGAAATGAACCCTCACACTTTTAATAAGGATAAAGTGGTTGGGGCTTTTTAGTACAAAACCTAACCCCTTAAATTAATAGAAGAGAGCAAGATACTTTCACCAGCTCTGAAAGGAACAGGACATTTAGCCAGTGTGTACCACAAAAAGTGTTAAGTATGGGTGAATGGTGAAGATCAGGAGTGTGGTCATAAGGTGAACAGTATGTTTTTAGCTGTCACCTGTTCTCACCCCTTTTTGCTGGGGCTCCTTCTCCCTCTGGGCTGGCCTCACTCTTGTCTTTTCCACATACCTGCCTCTGCAATTTGCTCCTATTTTTCTCCCTGAGCTAGGCCTCTTGCCCTGGACCAGTCATGCAGCCTGGCTGCCCTCTCACCCTCCTCCCATCACTTTTACCTACCCACAAGTCTTCATCCTGGGAATTAAAATTTTTAATTTCTCCTTCAAACTCCTCAGCTATTCACAGCACCCTTGCCCCAGACACCTCAGTCCCTTGTCCTCATCTCCTCGCCTAGCCACCTCAAAGCTCCACCTATCACCGAGTCCTTGTTGGCTTTTGTCATCTCTGTTCTCCCTCTGTCCAACCTTATTTTGCACATTCCTGGTCCTTACCAAAGTTTCTTTGCTTCCTTTACAATTCAGCAGCCTTTATACCATCCATGAGTTCCTTTCTTACTTTACAGTCCTGGTTACCTTTATCAAGCAAGACCCAGACAATGAGGTGAATGAATCAAGTCTCCATAGGGAACTTCATGAAGGTTTTTAAAGTCCCAAAGAAAGTCACAGGAAGAATGTAAAAGAAAAAGCTCCAAGAGATCTAATAGAGACCTTGTTTAGCCTTCATTTTTTTTAGGAGAGAGCTTTATATGTCTTGGAGCAGCATGCTAAAGAAACCCTTAGGAACAGGAATCACTTCTCTCGGCTGTCCTGGAGTAGAGTTGTGGAAGTATGAGTCATTTTACAGATCAAAAGGTCTGGGAATTGTTCCTGTTTACAAGAGACGTGGATACAAGATCTAAGCTGAAAACACACTGATTACACAGGAGATCAAAGTAAGAACATCAAATACATCTGACCCAGATGTAACATGGCCACAAGGGCCTTTATGGTTTTGTCATGTTATGCCAAGCCATATTTCCATTTAAAAACAAACAGCACCTTATCTGAATAGGTTGGGACATCACAGACAAATGCAAGTTTCAGTGTTTTGCTTTGTCAAAATAATATATGTAGTTTTCAGGTTTTCATTTCTTTATCCAGGTGCTTGAATGCATAACATCTGTTGCTTTCATCCCTAATTCCCAAATGATCCACTGCCAAGCCATTAAGGATGGAAGTTTTACAGATGCCATGTGCTCCTAGTTCAAGCATATGTCATTTCACTATTGTTCCTGAACTGCTTTGTCCCCTCGGGGAAAACTGAACAGAACTAGGAAGACACACCAAACAAACATGCTCTGCATAGCCGAGTTGGTTACCAGTGCTGCTGAGTCACCTTTGTATTACAGGAGGACTGAAAAGAAGCTGGCTCTGGGGAATCAAATCACAAATTCATTCTGCCTACATCCTCACTTTAAGCCAGTGCTACAGTAATGAAGCAGGGTGGATAACTGTGGATTTTGAGTAGATACTAAAACCAGGTTTTGTAACACTAATGCTTATTTAACTGTGTGTGCTGCAGAGTAAGTGTTGACAACGTAAATGTCAATCAGGACATCATAATTGCATCTGAAGGGGAGATCAAGAAGTGCAAATGTATAATACACTCAATTTCATCTGAATTGCTAACAGTGGTTTTTAAATGATCAATTAGCAGCTGTTGTATGTATATATGTAATGTAGATAGCACACAAACTTCTCAGAGATAATTTCTCCAGTGTCTGAAGAACTCAGCCCATAAACTGATGCAACTTTGCTGAAGTTTTGCCAGTTGAGGATCTGGCCAATTAGAATGACAGTTTCTTTCTATTTTTCTTTTACTTATTTCATTCCATTAAGTTAATTAGAACAACAAATGATAAAGGATCTAAGTAATGAGGCCTTGATATTTGGGGACATAGTGGCTTCAAATATTAGTGCAACAGTTAGTTGCAGTTTTAGGAGCACACTAGTGAAGACACCTTTTTATATAAGGCAAAGGCTGTATATGATGTGAAACAACAGAACCTGGCATTTCTGCAAACAAAAGTCAGGACTGGCTTGATAAAGGCAGTAGTGACAATGAGAGTTATGTATTCAATGTCTGAAAATGCTGTTTATAGTGTTGTAAAGAATGCGAGCAGTGAAGTTTCAAAGCACCTCAGTATCGGTCAGCAACAGAGGAGACCACACAGAACGAATGCATCATCTGCTGGCCAGAGGTATAAATTACTCTGTAAGTACACAGATGAAGTCAACGTGAACTGACGGGGCACTCACAGGGTAAAGCGCCATTTAACATCAGTTCTACATTTGTATCGAAGCAGGAGATCACAAGACATGGAAGTTTTTGTATTGGCAGCTTTCATTACCTCCTCATCTTGGAGTGAGAATAAAATGTATTTTTTGCTCTTCGGTGAGACCTCATGGTGGTTTTCATCATTAGATTGCAAACTAAATACAGCTCAATATAAAGCCTGGAAAGAACCCCAAAACTTAATAAAATTCTAAAGTGTAGATTTTCCAAGGCCAGGTTTCTAGTAGGTAAGGTTTACCATCTAGAATGCTGAGCTGTATAAACAAACAGTGGCTACAAATGCTTGGATTTAAAGGGGAAAAGAAGGGGATACACCACTGCCCTGCTAAACAACTTCTGTGCAGCTCTGTTTGCCACGATTCATCTTCAGGATTTGCTGCATTCACTGCTCTGTGCTTTATACATTGTGGTGCTCTCTTTTTTCAGGGAGGAAGTGGAAACAGGTGGTTTCAGTTACTTTTGTGGGTTATGTTCAATGAATTGCTATATTCTGCAATAATCTAATTGTCTTCTGGATGCTTTCTGTTTCTTTCTTTTTTTTTTTTTTAATGAACACTCATCAAGTACTGGGTGACATGAGCACAGACAGCATTTTTTCCCAGTATAGTTTAATTACTCGAAAGTCTAAGAGAATTAAGAATCTGCTTTTCTCCTGTATTTCACCAAGTTCTTGTCTCACTGAGTGGGCACCTCATGCTATAGTTTTGCCTGGTTTTCAGTCCAGGAAAGGAGTATATCCTAGGAAAAAAAAGTAATTTCCTGTTCTGATTGAGTATAAGCAATGTGCCTCTAGGATTTCACGGGTGGTTTTTATTACTTAAACTATTCTTAACCCTACCCTTTGAAACAGCTCTGTAATTCAGCCATCTATTTCTGACTGAAGATGCTCATGTGGGCAGTGGGTAGGGGCCATTTATGGGGTTTGACTGACACATTTAGCAACAGGGGCCTCATGAGGAAAGGTTCAACTTGCCATGAATCAAGGAGTGGGCAGCCTTTCCACAGTGGGGAGTATATGAGAAATAACGATTACTTTTCTGTTTCCATCACCTTAAGCCCATCGAGAAGCCAAAGTGACTCGTACAGCAGTTTGTAACAGCACATAGGTATCTTCAAACGTAGCAGGCTGAGACCTGCTCCTACAAGCTGTATTTCTAATTAGGGAGCAAATTTCTCCTGCTGCTACACTGTATTAAACCCATTATGGAGGCTTTTATGCCAAGGGAGTCACTGGCTGCCCTGATGGGTAAGTCAACACCCACTTAGCCTGGAGCTAAGTGTAACCCAGATCATGGGAACTGCCTGGAGCTTCTGAATCTGAAGGTTTTCATTTTGAATACGGTTCTCAAACATCAAGATGAAGATGTCTCAAACTCTGCTGCTGCCCACAGGGAGAGCTGACTTGGGGTTCCTGTGCTCCTGCTCTGAAGGGAGCCCACAGACAGCGTGCAGGTAGGTCAGTGCTGGATGAGAGTGCTGATTCAGTCTGAGCACATTATGCCCAGCATCTCTTGAGTCTTAAGCAGCTCTGGCAGTAAGGCTAGCTCCACATGGACACCTTACCACACAGCACACCCTAGATATTGTAAACTATGTATGACATTGGCACTTCAAAAGCTTTTTTTGGAGAGACTTGATAGAGGAGCGGAGAAGTCCAAAGTAACCCTAAAAGCTACCACTGCTGGACACCACAAATTTCATATACACAAAGCTGGGCACATAGAAGATACTAAGCAGGTGTTATCACAAATACCAAATAATTTAATTGCAACATACAGGTCTGACCCTGATTAGTACCTAAGGCATCTGATGACTTAGCATAAACTGTCCCTTGTAATTACATTTTTTATAGCTTTTGCAGAAACTATAGAATTGGTACAGAAAGCAGACTTTCATGGACAATTATTACCAATTATAATTGAATAGCAAATTATTTCATTAACAATAATGGAAAATTAGGTGGAGAAATAGAATTTTATTGACTTGGTAGATAGACTCAACCGGCATAACAATAGAATGAGAAGCCTTACTCTAGAAAAATGGCATGCTAGTTATTAGAAACAGCATAGCACTAAAACTACTATACATCTGATTGCTCTGTCCCGTAACACTTCTGTAGGCATAAATTCTTACCAATGTGATAAAACAGAGTTGATCAAATATGTCTGTCTGTTGACTGAGGGGTATTCAGTCTGCCAGAACTATTTCCAACAAAAAAGGTCACATTTTTCTGTTCTTTTCTGTGGTGAAACTGCAATGCAGATCTACCTTGAAAAAATAAATGCTGATTCTGAAGTCTTAGTGCTCTTGCATCCAAAACTCATTTGTAACCTTAGTTTGTGATAATCTGCATTCAAACTGATGCAGTATTCCACAGCCAGCCTCGATTTCCATCACTGCATGCCCATTACAATGACATTTCTGCTAATTCAAGTCCAATTAAGCTTCCCTGCAAGACAAAAGATTGTAAATTTCTAAAATGGGAGGGACCGATTTTTTTTTCCTGAGTGCTACTCTGTTTCCTCAGCTTCACTGGGGATATGATAGTCTGATTTTGCATTAAGCCACTGACACATCTAAAACAAGAAATCATCCTGAAGATAACAGCAATTTATTTACTGATCGGCAACAGACTTTGTGTTCAAAAATATTATCTGTATTTTACTTGGACAACAGCTCCATAGATATTTTTCTTTGCAGTTTTACTCAGCAGACTACCAGGCTTTGGTTAAGGTATATAAACATGCTGCCAATCCTGTTCAGTACTGCTTAACCCTTGTAGAGAAAGTCTACAGTCATAATAAATAACTCATAATATCTCTGTGAAGCACCTAATGTGGGCTGGCACTGTACCAAGAGATCTTCAGTCACCTCAGCCTGGCGCTTTGGGAGGAGACTGTTTTTCAGAGGCATTCAGCAGCTGCTGGCCCAGCGATGCAGTTACCAGCATCATCCCAATTCCTGCTGCCACTCGCGCTCTGTCCTTATTTGCAAGAAATTCCTATGTGAGGGTTTGGTTTATGAAGATACTTTGCTTTTTCTCACATGTGGGCAAGAAAACCATTTGCTATTCAACAGCTGGTACTTACTCCTTCACTTAACCCAGATTCTTGCACTGCTTTGGAGTTTCAGATTTTTCTTCATGAGAGAACCAGACTAAATAAAGCTTTCTCTCTTATTCTATTCTCTAATACCCCAAATTGAGTATTGAGATGAAATCTATTAATCTTCTTTTTGAGCTTCTGATCTTATCTGAAAGCTCTTTCTCTCCAATACATAGGAGTCTCCAATGACTTGGGTATTTTCCTTGCAACAGACCTCTTTCAAACTTTTGGCAGACAAGTTGTTTGTTTTTCTCATTCATTTTCAGTGCTCTAAGGTCTCGGTCATGGTCCAGTTAAAAACTGTGGGCAAATGTCCCACTGATCACAGCAATGGTCACACCTTACTTGCAGTGACACCCCAAAATGACAGGGTTGGCTGCACAATTTGGCCTAGTTATGTGCTGATTAGTCCCATCCTTTCTGCAGTACTGAATCCTGGGGGATCATCCAGGATTTTACCGGTGAGGAAAAGCAGCCAATACATCTCTTTAGATGCCAACAAAGTGAGGTAAGCCAAGACTGAGAGCAGAAAAAATGTAAGCAGTGAGCAAAGGCCTTTGGACAGCTGTGGTCTGAGGAAGGAGAGAGGCTGCAGATGAAAGCAAGGAGGGAGTGGGGAGGAATGCGGCAGGTGGGGAAGGGAGGGGTGGAGAAAGCCAAGGAGTTAGCCAGAAAAAATGATCCTCGGCGTTTCTTAATCAGTATCAAGTCATCTCCAAAATCCATTTGGTGTTGGAAAGCATTCTTTAACTCCTCTCCTACAGGCTTCCATGCACAACTCTACCTCCTAGCTAAATGCTTGCACATAACTTTCATGCTGGAGAAGGTCGTCCAAGTAAAATAACTTAGCTGCAGTTGCAGCTGGAAAAATTCCTTTTGTCCAGTTGTAGTGATTTTCACTACAGTAGAGATTCTGAAAATCAGTTTCCAATTTAAACAGAAATCACTGTATCTAAGAGCTGTATCTATGGAAAATATGTTGTGATTCCTGCTAGCAGAAACAAGTATTCTACAAAATCATTCATCATTTGTCACCAGGAGATACATCGCTCGCTATGAAAGAATGAGAGGTTTAAGAAGCTTCATGAAGTTTAGTATTTCTTGACACATGTCCTCAAAAGAAATGTTGGTTTTGCAATAAAGAACATTTTGTCCTGCTGCTAATGCCAACCCCTAACAAGCTTTTTTTAAATTTTATTTTATTTTTATTACAACTGGTTGTAATAGAAGTTTCCTCTTGGAAAAGAGGAGGATTAGGGACAGTATGCATTTATCATGTTGCATTTTGTCGTTTTCTCTGTACATCTATTTCATTATTGCTGTGGGAATACACCAAAGCACCGATTCCCTGAACAAGAGGCTGTGTAAATTACTACCAAAACTTGTGTAATCAAAAGCAACTTTTTCTCCACACCTGTAATTTTATTGAATTCTTGCCAAAAATGCAGCTACCTGTCCTTACAAAAGCTACATTACTTCTCAGTTCTGTTTGAACTGGTATGAGATGTGATCCACAGTCGAAAGCCTGCAGTTATTTCATCATTTTGGACACTGCTCACCGGGACATCTGAGTGCTTCTCCCATATCCTCGGTGATTTCACAGAAGCACTAGAAAGCACAAAATAGCTTTGATTCCTGTGTTCACTAGAGGTGTTCAGTTTGCACCAAATGCCACTGTGTTCATCCAAAGCCAAGGCTGCCATGGGCCATTCAGGTTCTCCAGAGCAAGTCAGAAACCCATGAAGATGCTCTGAAAAACAGTGACTACGGGTGGCCATTTAGCCCACTAAATTTCCTCATTAAGGTCAAAGCTTTCCATTCCTGAGTCTGGCTTTGAAATTTAATGGGAGGCACTGGAGTCATTTCATCCTTTACATTAAGAGAGATGCCCTCTTACCTCACGCTGGCATAACACTCCTCAAGCCAGACTGTCAAGTACAGGCCTGCCCAAAGAATAAAGCTCAATGAAGCAAATGATCCAAAAATCACACAGATAACTTACAGCCATGCTAGATCTACAGCTCAGAAATCTCATCCCTGCCTGCACTGCAGCAGACTGTCCTTTCCCACTGGTTTGTTAATGCACGTGCTAGATGAACCTCCTGGGCTTTCCCAAAGGTACCTCAAAGGTGTTCCTGGAAAAACTCAGAGCAATCTTTGTTGTTATCTCGCAGGATGCAACTCAGTGCCGCCTCAGTGGGCTACCGTTACGCACATCATAATTCATCAGTCGTCTGTCCTTGTTGACAGGTGTAAGTCAAAAAGCTTTGGAGACGTGTTCCACAGCTCTTCCTGGGGAAGAACCAAGCAAAATGTCAGTGCGCCATTGAAATGACTTCTGTGGCAAGAGCCTGCCCCTTCCATTCACTGGCACCATTTTCACCATATATTTAGGATTAGCGTAGTTTTCAGAAGATTCTGTCTTCTGCTCTACATGTTATCACATCTATTTTTTCCTATAGTCCTATTCATTTAAAAAATAAAAATGTTGAGGTGAAGCTCACCTACAGTTTGGATGCTTTGGTAAAAAATCTTGTTTAGTGCTTATTGATAGAGGAAAACAACATTAGAAGAAGAGATTGATGCTGATTGTGAATGATTCCCACAGCTGCTTACTTTTATGAATCCCCATCATCTCCTCCTTCAACCTGCTACGAGGAATTGTAAGGGTTTTATTGCTTTCCTGGGATTTTAAATACAACTGCCAAGGTTAGTTTGCAGAATTTCAATTTTTTTTTTTTCTCTTTCTTTACATTTGTAAACACAAGGACTCAGAGATAAGAAGTAGAGCATGTCCATTCTTTCACGGGCAAACTTAGAAGGCCACGATCCCATGCTAAAACCCCTCTCTACCCCTAAGAATAGTGAAACTTTGTCACAGCACGAGTAATTCCTGGAACCATTTTTAAGTTCAAAAATAAACAACTTTTCCATGGAAGTTTATTCAACTGCTATTCAAAGAACATTAACTCATAAAGTTGCTTCTTTCCAGTACTGTACTTCTAACTCACGTAAACCCCGTGTTCTTACTTCATATTGTGGGAAGCCCAAATATGATTAAAGACTGTGAGCCAGTAGGGAGCGTGTACTACCACTGGGGATGAGTTCCCTGGTAAATATCATACTATTTTCAGCATAATAGCAGATAACTCTTCAGAAGTACTACATATTCTTGTTTATAGAATACTATGAAAACTGGTAATTTTTTAATTGCTGTTAACAGACATTTAAGTTCACAGGATTTGGAACACATGCTAAATTCAACAACCATAGATGTTTCCTGTGGAAGTGGGAGATGTAGGACAGGGGTCAGCATCTTTTCCAGTGCAGGGTGCCAGACTACTACTTTTTTTTTTTTTTCTTTCCCCCAGCTGAAGCTAAATGCAGTGGAAGGAACTCAGTGGGAGCTAGGAAATACAGCCTCTGAAAGGGATGATGCAGCTGATCATTTCTCTTCTTTGTGAGGCAGGCACATCTGAGCCCTGGACTCAAGAGTCAGAAGAGACACCCAATGTCCTGACTCTGTAGCCCCTGCTTTTTATACCTGAGTGAGATTCAGGATGTACCTGTCTCCCACCTTTGCCACATATGCCATATGTTGTTGACCCTTACCACAGACTGAAGCATTTCAGCCATCATACAAGATCTCTCTCTCTTTTCAATAGTGCAATGTAACACTTGAATCCTTCAGGCCAGTGCCAAATCCTTTCATGTGTGTATTAATTTTGATTGCATGTCACACTGAAGACAGCACCGTTAACCTTAAAATGAAATGTTTATGTTACTGTTTGAAGAGCATCAAGCACAGCTCCATCCTAACCTACTTGATTCAGCAAATTGGTTAAACCTCTGCTTAAACCCCACTAACTTTACAGGAAGAGGGCTATGGGTATATTTAGCTTTGAATACTTTCTACTTAGGCATTACAGGCTTTCCTGAATAAATACATGTCCATATTTACATGGGTTTACCTTCTTCTGAAGAGTGCCCAAACCAGGTGAAATAAAAACAACCCCACACGTACATATACAAAAAACAAACACAAGGATTTTACATTCAAAGCGATGTGTATTCATTATTCCAAACTGAAATGACATTTCTAATTACTGTATTTGGCATTTCTATCACACTGTTTGAATGGTCTTCAAAGAAGAGTTAAAAAAAATAAAAGATATTGTGCATTTAAATTGGTAATGGTTGGAAAAATAAGAGAGCTCTAAGGAGCAGATTGTTCACCTTTCTTCAGGAAACAAGAATGCTAACTGTCTGGTCTATACTTATTCCAGTACATAATTCCCTCCTTACTAATCTCTTGCTTCCTCTAACCATCAGACCATAATAAATGAAACAAAAGGGGAAGTACAGTAGACTGTGCCCTTCACAAAATCAGACATCTCTAGTGCCCTGGTATGCTTTCATAAGGTTTTGGGAAGAAAGTAGTAGAATTTAATTGACTGTAATGTCAATGTCAAGAGTCTTTTAGAAAACACAGCTATACTGCACCTAATGAGTCAACAGCTTGGTTGAGGTGGTACGGGGTTGCAAACTGATCATAGTTCCACTAGTCTCAGTGCTCCGCTGATCCTGGGAGCTCTAGATGTGCCAGCAAGAATCCTGAAGAGGTTCCAGGTGTTTCTGGCTACCTCAGTGCTCTGCTGCTAATCTGCAGAAAATGTACAGCCGTAGGCAATAGGAACAACTGATGACAGAGCTGACTGGCAGAGGGAGCAACAGCTGTGGTTTAAATAAACTGTATTAGTACAGATGAGTAATGACATATATTTATGGGGTTTACAGGAAACATTATACACCTTTAAAAAGAAAGGTCCTACTTATAAGGAGGTTTACCTCATGCTGTCAAGTATAGTGAACTGTGCATTTGTGCCTTGTACTTTGACTATCACATCACACACGATATATAAGCTATGTAAGAGAGATTAATTTTCTTCTTGAAGTATTATTTTTCAAAGAAAAAAACCCCTCTGTTTCTTTTATTTGCTGAACAGGTTAGAAAACCATCACCTTATTGTGTAGCAACTTCGTGTATAAATCTGTAATTCATAAGTCTACAAACTTTTACACTTTATACATATTAGTTCTATCAAAGGCAGTAGACCTGTTCTTTTGAATGAAACTTAAGCGTTAACTAAAAGAATTCACAGAAAAATGGGATTTATCCAAGAGGGAGAAATGGACTGGCAGACACATTCTGAAACTCATTAAGAGCAAATCCAATTCTTGCACTTGGGAAGGAAGAGCCCCTTGCAGTGACTCAGGCTGGGGACTGACAGCTGGAGAGCAGCTCTGTAGAGAAAGCCCTGGGAGTTCTGGAGGGCAGTGAGATGAGGACAAGCCAGCAGTGTCCTGGCAGCAGAGAGGGCCACCAGCCTCCTGGGCTGCATTAGCAGGAACAGAGCCAGAAGACCTAAGATTCACTGCAGTGCATGGCAGGAAGGCAAGAGACAACTAGTGTAAACTGGAACAAGACAGGTTCAGCCTGAGTCTACAGAAAACAGTATGACTGAGGACAGGGGCCAGAAGAGGCCACTTGTGAAGTCTCCCTCCTTAGAGGTTTTCAAAGTAGGTAAGGCAGCTACTCAAACGTCATGGCTGACCCTGCTTCAGCAGCTGGTTGGATGACAGACAGCTGAAGTCCCTTTCAACCTGAATTTTCCTGATTCAAAATTCACATTATTTTTATATGACTGAGAAAATCTCAGTTTGTGCTTTTGGAAAGAACACGGTGTAGAAGATTTATTCCAATACCTTTATGACCTATTCATCAGTTTTACTTAAGCGCAATCAGGCCCACATAAGAAATCACATTTTTGTCCCCTCCCCTCAGTACAGTAACCGTGGTTGAGACAGTGGCCCCCTGAAGCAGCCACTCTAACAGACTCTTCTGGGAAGCTTAAGAGTTCCCTCTGCCGGCTTAACACGAAAGTGGTGAACTTCTGCAGCACAATCCCCTGACACAGCATCGCAGGTACACTCCTCTCCCAGCACAGCTGTGCATCTGTGTGGGGCAAACAGCTGTGCAGTAACATTTATCATCTACAAAGAGAATGCCTGAAGCAACATCACACCATGTCTGCCAAGAACTCACTCTCTCTCCCAAACAACTGGAATTCCAGAGCTGTCATCCTATGAGGATGCCCGTCTTGTTGAATAGCCTGTCAAACGCCATCTGTGTGAGGAGCTTTAACATAAAAGAAAACTTATTCTGGGGACACTCTTGTTTAGTTTTCAACATAAACCGTGTGCAATGAATTGATAACAGAATTATGCCCTAAAAGACAGAACAGCTTGTGTCTTAATGACTCATCTTTCTCCCTTGCAAGCTCATGGGAGAGGTTATCCTCCTTTTACAGCTCACGCTGCAATCAAATTTCTTCTTGCAAAGTTGTCATCAGGTAGGAAGAATTTATTTTAATCACTAGATATATTCTACTGTATAATTAAAAAAATACAAAGTTATGAAGTACTTCAGCTAAAAGGTATTTATTTATATATACTATGGCACATAGGTCTGTACATACCTACCTAAAAAAAGCATTTCTTTATAAGCATTTATATGTATAGATGAGTAAGTGTAAAAAAAATGCAGTTGAGACCCAATTCTCAATTATTTCCTAACCTGATTATTTCATTAAAATTATTAAAGAGCTTGAAGAGATTGCCATTGATAGTGGAGATCACCTTTCTGGTGGTTGCTTCATAGACCTGATGACTTCTCCCATTCCCTCTTCTCCAGTCCCAGTGATGTGCGATCTTTCCATTCTCTAATGCTGAGCAGCCACAGCTAAACTTGCTTTTACTTGATTAAGAAACCTGTTTCATTTATTTAAAGTACGTTCCAAAGTCACCGAGGGGATGCACTCATACGGCAAAACCTCTGAATTTCCCCCAGAGCAAGTTAAAATTGTTGTTAGCACTAAAACTACATGCTTCATTGCTGCCAAGAGTTATGGTTAGCCATTTCCTTTACATAACTGCATTTCATATGGAAGTGGCAGCTGTTGTTACGCTTTTCTAAATGGTAGTTTCTTGCCTTCTTTGCTTCAGTGCTTAAAATGTGACACTGCCCACTCCAGGAACCAAAAAAATTTGAAAGTGAACTAAAAAACTTGCATATTATTTATGTTAAATGTCAAAAGATGAGTCTCAGTTCCCTGAACCTGTTCCTCAAAGGTAGGACTATCTTTTGTGTCCATGCATTACCTCAAACAAATGAGGCCCTGGGCACAGCTGCATGCAGGAGAGTTATTTATTATGCGAGTCATTAAAAAGAATTGCTATCAAATGAGCACCTGGCAACATGTTCTGATAAACTAAGAGGGAAAGATGGAAAGTCATTACCTCAGCAATTTTGTAATTAGATACTGCATTTCCAAATGGCAGAGAGAATGATTCCACGCCGGCAAGGGAAGAATAAGATGACCCACCAGGACTCTCCTGTTAGAATACTAAATTTATTCACACATCCCTTTTTCAGGCAGCTTTAACTAGAAAAAAAAACAACCAACCAACCAACCAACCAACCATAGAACCAAGCCAAACCACGCAATCAACCCCACAAAATCAAAACATCCATGCAACCCAATATGTAGCCCACCTTAGTGTTGAAAGTGGGTGTTCCTCCTTCCCCCTTTACTATGTAAAAGTCACAATTTCTTGTTTGGTTCATTTTTTTTTTTAAACTAAGAAATATTAAATAAAACAATGTAATTTTTTAAAATTAGAAACAACTTCTTACAGGTACATAAAATGGGCAAGAGTAACAGGATCCAGACTACAGTTCTAGAAGACACTGCAAAAATTAATGTGAAGCAGAACTGATTTAATTTAAGGTGCCTTTTCTTTTTTCCTCAAGCAAGATAAATATGCTTAGTCCAGGTATGATATCTGTCAAAAAGAGGGCAAAAAGTACTAGCTTTATAAATTTATTGTATACATAATCTACCAAGGTGATAGATGATACTACATGAACATTCCAGATTTGCAAAACTTGAAGGACCATCACCAAATCATCCATGATATCATAAATTTGCTTAGAAAAAACTGACACAGCAACCCCAAGGTGTATTTAAAAAGAAATATTCTCCCAACACTAACAAGCTTAACTTGAGCATTCATCTTACAGCTAGTATGAAAGCCAACTTTTTTCATTTCTTTTTCTTCTCCCCCACCATCTTGGGCCTACTATGCCCTGTGGATATAGAAGAATTTACAAGAATGTTTCTCTTAGCTGCACAACTTTCCAGCTACTACTTGAGCAGTTTCTGCACTAGTGGGTGTAGATCCTACACATCAAATGCTAGGATGCAAACTGAGGAATGGGTGAGCACGATTCTATTTAACAAAAGCAAATCAAAAAGGTGAACCTCAGCCCTGAAGACCCTACAGCCTCCCTGCTGACAAAGGCTAAATT
This sequence comes from Ceryle rudis, assembly GCA_033439905.1. NCBI lineage: Eukaryota > Metazoa > Chordata > Aves > Coraciiformes > Cerylidae > Ceryle > Ceryle rudis. Next base: position 20,619 of record JAAGNO010027106.1, read on the forward strand.
CAGAGGATGAAATTCATCAAAAAAACATCACTAAGTAGAGACAAAATATTTTTACCTCAGCAGCAAACCAACTAGTGTAACCAAATACCATTTTGTTACCAAAGCAATAGCAAGATCAGAACTCTTGATGTCAGAATAGACCATGACCTGTTCAGGGATCTGCTTGGAAGGGGAGATAAGGCAGATAGTCCAAGACAGAAGAAGGATCCAGGAGAGCTGGTTGATTTTCAGTGATTGCAACTCTCCATTCCTGCGTGGCAGGAAGCCAGCAGGAATGAACAATGAGCTCCTGACTGAACTCAAGATGTAAAAAGGAACACGCAAAGTGGAAATAGGGGCAAACGGTCCAGGAGGAATACAGAGACACTGTCAGCATGAAGGGATGGGGTCAAGAAAGTCAAAAGCCCACCTGCAGTAGAACTGGCAAGGAATCTGAAGAGCATCAAGGGCTGCTACCGGTACATGTGCAGCAAATGAAAGACTACAAAAATACGCAAGCCCACTGCTGCGGGTAGGGAACCAGGTGACAAAGGACACAGGAAAAGCGAAGATACTCACACCTTCTTTGATTTTGTGTTTACTGTTAAGATTTGCTTTCAGGATTCCTAGGCCTGTGGGTACATCTGGAACAAGGAAGACTTACCTGGAGGAGAATCAAGTAATGGAACATTTAAAAAAGCTGGAGAGACAGTAAGCCAGTGGGATCTGATGGGATGCACCCATGAGTGCTGTGGAGGCTAGTCAATGTTACTGCAGAGACATTCTTAATCATCTTTGATGACAAACCAACAAAAACCCCACAAATCCCAAACCCTATCCACACACACCTACAAGAATACACGAACTTGTGTAATCTCACTCTTCTTTTGATGTGTGGCCAGATGTAGCCTTGACCATCTAGTTGTTACTTAACCTAGTAGTTGGGAGCACTCTCAGAAAGCAGCAGAGATAAATCCAGGCCTAGGTCTCTTACCTCCCATTAGATTATCCCAGGAGATTCTTCTGCCTTCCAGAATCTTGGTTTAAGAGGCCTAGATTCAACAAGACTAACAGCAACTCTCCCCCACAGGGGAGAGTTTACTACTTTACATGTAGCCACGTGTGCCACAAAGAACAATCAGCAGACCAGAAATTAAGATTAAAGATTCCAGTCCTGTAACAGGCAGCATTAATACACATTCAGGGGGGAAAAAAAAAAAAAAGAAAAAAATATGGTACAATTTCAAACTACTACATTAGCAACCATTAAATTCTAAGAGAAATGTAAGTAAAAACAAGATTGTTGCAAACATATTTGAGGTCTATCTGCAGGTCATATTTGGATTAACATTGCAACTGAAACCAGAAAGTTAGATACGGTGTGAAACTGCTGAAAAAGAGGAGGAAAATTCCATTTTGATCCAAGGCAGGGGAGGGGGGGGAAGCAGAGTTGCTCAGAACTGGTAAAATCTCAGGAAATATCCCCCAGCAGACTGTTAGAGCGAGGGAAGGGAGGGGTATCAGGAGGTTAATTTGGACCATTATGCAGAACTGTCTCTAATATTAGTGCTATAAATGATGCAGGACTACCTGGGGGGGAGGGGTTAAAGCTGCTTCTTTTTTTTTTCTTCCCATGCATTTTTTTTTCTATTAATCACTTAAAGCAAGCTTGAATTCTTTGTATGCCTAAACTTGTGCACCCTGTTGGTCAGGGAGAATTGTCTCAACATGTGCACATAGTGTTGTACACACTGAGAGCTTAAGACTCCAAATGTGATTTTCACAACTCTTGGTGTTTTTTCAACTTGCAAGTGTTGTTCAAAGGCTAACAGGGACAACTGCCTGACTGAAGAGGACCTCTCTCATACCTGTGAGGATAATGTATGATCTATCAACCATAAAAGGAAAAATAGTGCTGTGTTTGTACAGTATCTCTCATATTTCACAGTATCCTGGTCTTGCCTACAACTTACGGGCTTTGGCATCTCTCCCGAGAAAGAAGATAGCGATTTGAAATCCTTCAGGTGATCTCTGACTTCCTGAATTACCTAAATTATCAAGTTATTCTGCAAAACAGCCTTCTTTTACTCTATTTATGTACGGAAGGTATTATACTTTGCATGACAGACACGCTGCGAGCTCCCACTGAAGAATAAATTCAGTATTAGATCCCAACGCTCAAATGAAAACATTTCAGCACATACTTTGATTCCCAACTTTAAACACTGCAGAAGCATTGGGGTATACATGTTGCATACCCGAGACTGTTTTCCTGGCCTTGTTTAGACCTTTAATTGAAAGATGCAGGTCTGTAAGTTTGCTCATTCCTAGAAAGTGTTCCTGGACCTTCTGTGGAGTCCAGCTGTAACACACCAGAGAATCTTGCCTTTCACAGTACAGAATAGTGTACTTCCCATTGCAAAAAGCACTTAGCCTTAGGTCAAGAAATCCCAAAGCAAGACAAACTAGCAAACAGGATGCCTTTTTCGGTTTGATATCACAAAGTAACAGGTGTAAATCTAGTAGTTCAAGGTTCACCTTGGTATTTATGACAGAAGTACCTCACCAACACTTCACTAAGGCACAAATCTTGTTTGCTGCATCTCTCAGATCCCTTCTGAAGTATTTACCAACATGTTCATATAGTTTGATATGAAACCTGTAATTCCAAGCAAGTCTAAGTACCAAGTCCTGTACTATGTAACCAGATGTTCCTACAATGTAATGAAAAATTTAGTGGGAATAGCTCACTTTTTTTTTTTTGCACTAAGCTGTTAATACATACAGCAGAAAGCATTCGTACCATGGACCGACTGGGTAACACAAAGCACTTGACAGTTTCTGCTAATCCATTTAAATCCTGCTCCCCGACCCCTTCCTTCTGATTATGAGGGGCAAAACCCAAGACAACTGAGAGTCCAATCCCCACTCTATTCAAGATAGAAGGGAAAATAGTAATAATATTAAGTCAAAACAATTTTTTGTTCCAACCTCCAAAACAGAGCTGTAATTACAGTCTGAAGTAGTAAAATGAGGATGCAGAATAAAACAAGAGGACTAGCTCTTGAAAACTCAGCACCGAGAGGCCATGAGGCAATAGCAGAGTGTTAAATATTTATCAAGTACATAACTTAGTCAATATTTCTTCAGAGACAGTTCTAACTATTTGAATTCACCTTTCTGGACCCCTGACTTATCAAGTTTATCCACAATAATTTAATGCAGAGCATTAAGTGCTAATAATTAGGGGGTAAGAATATTGAGGAAAAAGATACTAGTGACTATGTTTTTTAGGGAACACCCCACTGATGGTTCTACTGTAGTAAGAGAAAGCTGAAAACATTGTTTTCCAGAACAGAACAAGAGGTTATATCAGGCTACTCTCATTACTTTTACAGGTCAGGGTAGGAAGAGTTTCTCCTCTCAATCACCATTAAAAAAAAAAAAAAAAGTAAAAAATTATTCATGTTTTTGTTTTTCATGACTTCTTCACAGAGTTGAGCTTAACTATGACCAATTCAGGTAAGGCTTTCTGTTCAGAGCTTTGGGGTGGGGGATAAAATGGAAAATAAATGCTTCCACAATGTACTTAAGAAACTCATCACATATCCCCCAGAGTCCCAAATAACTTGAATTGAACTTGGAATAGCAAGTTGTTCTCCATATGATGAAGCATCATTTCAGGCTTGCAACATTAATAGAAGAGTTTGCATTGGACAGACAATTCCATTGAGTACAAGTTGATGACAGTTTCTCATCAAAACTGAGATTTCACGTTACTAGCAACAAGGGCCATCATCTAGAACACTTGGGAGTTGTCAGTGATTGAGCAGCAAAGACAAGCTACACTCCTGCAAGATCCTTAAGGCCTAATATTACTGTAACTGGCTACATCTGTACTAAAACCCCCTAAAGATCCTTGAGCTGTATTCCCTGTGCTGCCCAAACTGCCAACTTTTTCCTCCTTTTCATTTAGCACTTTAATACAACACTTAACCTACAACTTGAAAGATACGTGACATATAGGTCCATCTCTGGCAATTACAACTGAGAAAGCTCTGAAGTTTTCAGACTGGCCAACTGAGAAACATCTAGATAAAATAACTTAAAGAAAACTCTTATAGATACTTTTAATACTGCTGGGTGTTTAAACTACAGCACACAAGATCATCTTGGACAGCTTTTATCATGAGAAGCCAACAGAATCCTTTTTTGTATAGCATTCACAAATAAATACTGCACCTAGAAATCCTGCATGGACTGTTCACAGACTGAACTGTGACTTAATCTGACAAAGAAGTCTTCAGAAGTATACAGTAGGTGTTCGGCCTTTACTACTCAACAGGTCAATCCTATTCATACCCTTTTTATTTCCACTTACCTCAGAGTACTGTTTATAACTTCTTCATAGCCAAGCCTAACATACGATCTTTTTAGCTGCATTCTGTAATCCTTCTTATGCTCCATGTTCACCACTCCAATGTATTCCAAACTTCACTCACTTCCAGAGATTTACTGTACCTGGATGGTCCTTATTTAAAGCTGTGATAGTCCTGCAGAGTATACCAATTTTAGCTCTTATACTTGCCTTTAAGCTTAGGGACAACATGTAGGAAGTTGTGTCTACGCTATGTTTATCAGCTTTCCATCCGAAAGAGCAGAGAGAACAGGATAAATCGACTGCAGTATTGCTTGCTCTGAAACAGACAGGATGTTATTGCATGCAGCAGCAGACCCTAGTGAAAGTCACATGACTTTTTCAATTCTAGAGGGTACTCTTACAACAACTGGGTGCCACTGAGTGCAGGTGTTAGCCAAACTTACTTCGCACCACCGGATAAACTAGCTCATGCACTTAATGCGAGTATCTGCAAGAAAGACTTGTCTACCTACCTTTGGAAAGTTGTTTGACATAAATCTTCCTTTAAAGGAAACTGTGTGCAGTTTTTTTTTGTTTTGTTGGGTTTTTCTCTTTTTTTTTCATCCCCCCATATACATTCCAGCACTTCAGTTGTGCTGGAACTCAGCGCTGAAATGAAATATAGCAGTGCTCAAAAGGTTCTTGGGTTTTGTGGGTTTGGTTTTTTTTAACCCATTTACTTTTTCTAATTCCCCCCCACACCTCCTAAATGAAAAATAGACACGACAACACAGCAAGGTATTAACATTTTAAAAAATTTTAAGGCACATTCCAACAAAATAAACTTTTATTGAATGCAGTATCAGGCATTCTATTTTGTTTAAGGGAACAGTGCTTCCCCCCCCAAAGAGATTCCCTTTGACAGTTTCTAAAAGCTGTATTTCAGTTACAGAAATATTTCTTGTCAAGAAACACCAAACTCCAGTCTACATTTTTCTTGAATTATAAGGTGCAACTAAGTCCTTCTGAATGATGACAGTTTTCAGTAGGCACTGGAATAAGAAACCTGTAAATTGTTTGCAATTGCTGGGTACAATGTTATGTTAATTTCAATTTTATACTAACCTGTCTAGAGTGTTGTTCTTGAAGAAGGATATAAAAAGTGGCATTTAAGAATAAAGAAATGCAGCTTTAAGAGCCATTTTTGACCATGTTAAAAAAAAAAGAAAAAAAAAGAAAAAAAAAAACAACTTAACTGTCAACCTGCATATTGAATGCCATTTCCACAGTATGTCAGTGAGCAGAGGCTTAGTCCAATAATTTAGAACTTTAGATAGGAATGTCTTTTGGTTCTGAATGCAGATCACAAGTCATCATGTGCAGTAGGTGAAGGATCAGTTGTTTGACTCTCTACCTCCTCTCCTGTGAGATTAAGTATCATAATTAGCATACAAATGTATTATTAATTATACCATATAATTTTTGACATGAGGAACTTTTAAAAGAGAAACCAAAATCAACGTATTTATCAAGACCAGTAAAGCAATAAAGCCGTATAGAAGAGCTAGTTGCACCATCCTCCTAGTCCAAGAATGTAAGCTTTTGTGGGTTTGTTTACTTGGGTTTTTGTTTGTTTGCTTGGGTTTTGTTCTGTTTTTTTACCAGATGCAAACAAAACAGTTCAAATAAACTGGAACGGTATTGTTAGTGGAAGAAAAAGCAACACAGTTATTTGGAGTCTAAGTTTCTGTTTTCAGCTATTCACAGTGAACTTTCTCCTTTCCACATGACCAGTCAGAAAAAGATAGGGTATTTGAAAGCAAAAAGCAAGTATTACCCAGAATTATTTTCTATAGTACAAACTGCTCTGTTCAGATGCTTTAACAGCCTTTGAAAAAGTGGAGTAATTTTATAATATTGGTAAAGGCATTAATCTAAAAATAATAAAAAAAAGCTAATTTGTCAACTTTCCATTTTGCTTTTATTCTCTTAAAATGTCAGGCCATATTAAAGAACATAGTAACTGCCACCCTGAGTATGAGTACTGAGAGTATAAGGTCTGAACTGAACAGCCCTGAGCAGCAATACTACACAGATCTTTACAGCTTACTAGTAGAAGATGGAAAAACAATCGGGGCAGGGAGGGAGAAACAACAACAAAAAAACCCCAACAACCAACAAAAACAAATAAAACCAAACCACAATCCAAACAAAATAAGAAGTAGGAAGTAAATAAAGCTATGAAATAGAGTCTCATCTATTCTCCTACAGCCTTGAAGGGCAAAATAATCCTGTCTTCCACTTTGGAATCCTAAAAAAAAGCCCATGGAAAGCCTAAGGAAACACCAATAAATGTAATCCTGTCCGTAACGTTTCCTACATCCTAGAGCAAATTCCACTTTGATTTCTGAACTGAAGGTATAGTTTAAGTCAAGCTAAACAGTTCCCTACTAGTGAAAGATGGATCTCTTCTCCATTTTCATCTTCACACCAGCTCTGGCATTTCTGTGATCACAAAATAAACAAATTCAGCTCGCTCTTCCAGCAGAAAGAATTCTGCTTAATTCTCTCAGATCTCAGTAAGCTGAAGCAGCTTGCAAGTGATCAGACAAATAATTATAATTAATGATAAAGCAAAAAAAGTGAGTGGAGGAGGACCTCCTTTTTTTTTATGATGGGAGTAATTTGCCAGTTCACTTTTTCTAACAAAGCCAGACACTTAAGCAACTTAAAAATACAACCTTGAGTTAAGGAAAAAAAAAAAATCAACACAAGAACAGGACATTTAAAGAAATCCACCATCTTTAAGCAAGACAACATGCACACCAGAATGTGGCCTACACCACAAACTGCTTGACAAAGATCACAGTTGTAGGAAGATGAGAAATTACGCTAGAGAGTTTACAAGTGACCAGACCCTTCAACAGAAATACACCTCCAAGTTGTCGATAGAATGTATTTAAAAAAAAATAAAAGTAAAAATCGGTCACTGAAAAGCCACTTACCTGGTTTTACAGTTTGAACACATGTTCCATCCTTATCTTCAAACCCTTCTGAACATACGCACTTGTAACTACCTGAAGTATTAACACAGTCTTGATTCTCTTTCACACAGACCTTTTCAGGAAGGTTACATTCATCAATATCTAGACATACAATAAGGAAAGTTCAACGCTGTTATTTTGTTCTAAAACTTACTTGTGCTCACTCATAGAAACAGAATTCTATTTAAATATAAAAACCACTGAAGACCCGAGTGCTGCCGCCACTGATTTAACTTCTGTTGCAATAATCTGTTACAGTTCTTCATGATTTAGACTGTGTTTCAAATTTATTCAGCCAGTAGTGGGGTTTTTATGTTTTGCAGGCTTCTGTGTGGGGAAATGAATTAAGCAATGGCACTTATCTTAACCTGCTAAATATTTACCTTAGTCATTTTCTACTGACGCCATCGAAGTTACAACTAAAGGGAAGGTAGCCTGTAAATACTACGTCATCACAATTAACAGCTACTTAAGACTGTGTGTAGCTTCTGCTCTTCAGAGAGACTCTAATTTGCCTCTCTTTACTGTCATTTTACGTTATAATCCACGATGAATTAATGTCAAATGAACTTGGCTAGTAACAGATTAACAGAAAGACAACAGAATCCACACCGAGCTCCTGCCTTTGTTACAAAATTAATACACATATGAACTCTTAATGAAGTGGCAGATAACTGACAAAGGACTCATGCATTTGTTTCCTGAACCCACTATAAAATACTTTGTTCATTTTGTAGGAGCGTTTCACCTTTAAGCCTTGCCTGCATTGTTAGCTCAATAACATACAGGAAGTTAAACAAAGTCTGCGCTGCTAATACCAGAACAACTGGGTTTATTTTGATAGGGTTCAAAAATGAAGCAGACAAATATGAACATACTTAACAGCTCCTCAGGGTGGCTAACCAAGAGTGAGCTACCTGGTGCTATACCATACACTGCTAAATCCACCAACCTGTACACTTTCCATCTTCCTTCATGTATCCAGATGCACAGGTCTTACACTTGTCAGAACCTTCCCCTGTGCAACCTACGCAGCTGGCATCACATGCTAAAGTATTTTAAGGACAAAAAAAAAAAAAAAAAAAATCATATATTTGAGGTTTAAAGTACCATCTTAAAGTCAGTCATCTTACCCACACAAGAAATCAGACTTATGGAATGATTTGGGTTGGAAGGGACCTTAAAAATTATATAGTTCCAACTCCCCCTGACATGGGCAGGGACACCTCTCACTAGATCAGGTTGCTCAAAGGCCCATCCAACCTGTCCCTGAACACTTCCAGAGAGAGGGCATCCGCAACTTCTGTGTGAAGTCTCTGCAGACTCACTACCCTCACAGTAAAGAATTTTTTCCTTCCACCTAATCTAAATCTACCCTCTTTCAGTTTAAAACCGTTACCTGTTGTCCTATCACCACATTCCTTATCAAGCAGTCCCTCCCTCCCTCCCCACCTCTCCTGGAGGACCCCTTTATATACCAGAAGGCAGCTATAAGGTCTTCCCAAAGCCTTCTCTTCTCCAGGCTGAACAACCCCAACTCTTTCAGCCTGCCCTCATAAGGGAGGTGCTACAGCCCCTTGATCACCTTTGTGGCCCTCCTCTGCACTCACTCGAGCAGGTCCATGTCTTTCTTACACTGGGGCCCCAGAACTGAACACAGTACTCCAGGTTGAATCTCACAGCAAGTGGAGTAGAAATAACCAGAAATCTCTCGCTTTCCTCATACAATACAAAGCCTCATCTTCGCCATGCCCAGTCAGGACCAGACCACATTGTACTAAATGCCTGGTATCAGACCCTTTCTAGCATTACATTAGGATTCTAGACAAAGTACAACAGCAGATTAAAAAGAAACCTTTGCATGAGAAAGATCCATCTGTGTTCAAACAATACTGGTGATCTTTGCAAGGAGAAGCAGCACATTCGTCCAAATCTGAAAGATAAAAAGTGACAAGTTATCTAAAGCAACGGTCATGATTAAATAGCCAGACTAAGACTTGAATGCTGTGCTTTGAGATCTTGTAAGAAGTAGCCCACAGAAGCTATAAACTTAAACTGACTGCACTGAGAGTAACTTACGAGTTCAGGATCAGATATACAAGATGTTAGACATAAAAGGGCTCAAACTAAAGAAAACTTCCAGAGTATCTGCCATTTTCAAGTCGGTGTTTTGCATGTATTTATGCTTTTTATGCAAATAGCATAACAACAAAGAAGCAGACAGACTACTCTTCTGGAATACTGATGATTTCTCTACTCCTATATTACTAAGCTATGGAACTTTTTAAAGTATTAAAAAAAATAAATGTACACAAATGCACATGGTTAGGACCAGTCAAGCTGAAAACCAGTTTTACCTGGGAAATTAAAACATGCTGGTCTTGTGATTCAAAGGAAAGGGCACAACTGAAAAGCTTTGGATAGGGAAAGGCTGTTTTAGTCCCCTTGCTGTCTATCTCACCCTGTTGCTGCAGATGTCATTCCTACCAATTACTCTATTTATATCTGAGAGATGAATGGAAGCACTGAGCATGGTATGTCCTGGCATGTCCTCCAATAACAGGAAAAGTTAGTATGCCTGGCTTTTAGTGATTTGAACTCTATTAGGATTGAACATTTACAAACATAATGTGAAGACAATTGTGCAATTACTACAAAATGTATAAATAAGCTGACAGGAAGCTTTCAGTAGTTGACAAAATAGTTTAAATCAAGAGCAGGGCACTGTTTAGCACTCAAACACAAAACCCACATCTTAAAAGGAACACCCCACCTCCTACTACCTATATTCCACTAAACTAAAAACCCCACATTTAACATTTTGATAAAGACAACTGTAGTCGCCAGGCGATCGATGGGGAGGAAATATTGCTTTCCTGCAACGTGAAATAAATTAGGAAAAGAGAAACTACTAACTAGAGAGATCTAAAGTGACTGAACACTTCCATAAAACACAGTAAAACTCTAGGTGTTGTCATCTAATCTCACTAGCCAACATTGCTAATAGACCTGTTTGAAGTCTAACAAGCATTACTCACCCACACAAGCTGCTTCTTCATTTTTAATCCAGCCTTCTTTACAGTCTTGGCAGTCCTTGTTACTTGAACCAGTACAAGTTTTACAGGCAGTGTGGCAGGCTGAGGGAAGAGAAAGTGAAAATCTGAGTCTTGCGGAGAGATTCCAAGGCAAGTCTCAGACCACATTCTCAAATTAAAACTTATGATAACTTCCAGTGAATCCTAAATATTTGACACCCCCCCATTCACAAGATTAAGTCCTGGCTTTATGGAGATATCATTTACAAAAATGCAGCTCTATCCTACAAATAATAAAAGACCCCCAACCCCACAAAAATCCCAGGAAGCCAAACCTGACAATTACAGTCATCTGCACCACTTAAAATAGTTCCACAAAATTCTAGTCACCCCAAGCAGCAGATCCAATCTCCAAAATATTTGGGAAGAGGAGATGAAGGAGGTAAACTTTGCCCACATGGTCAGGGTTGGGACAACAGGTTAAATGTTAGACTCAACACTCCCACCTCATGAGTCCTCAGAGGACTTCATTTGCAACTAGCTAAGGGAACAATGTGCAAGGTGACACTTGTCAGAAAAACTTCAGAAGGAAACATGCTAGAAATCCAGTTGGAGATACATAAAATGCATATAGTATGTACATATTACAGGCATACATATCAGTGTATAACATGTGCATGTTATATATTGTAATCTGAAACAAATCAGACAGAAGAACTGCTACACAGCCAGATTAAAAACAAAAACAAAAAAACCCCACACACCACAAAACAACAACATAGATCATGCTGGAAAACAATCTTAACAGACCTCACAGTCAGTATTTAGTAGCTGCAGAGCCGCATTCAAGATGTAAAAACCAGATGAAAATCTGACCAACTAAAAAACGTTTATTTCTATGACCTGACTTTGTTCCCATACTAAGCTTAGACATAGTTAACTGGATTCTAAATAGCCTAAAGTACAGATCAGCTCTTTCCACACCCATTTCCTCCAGTTACGCTTATCTGAGGCATGAGGAAAACTCAGCTTTCAAAGTAGCCCACCGTGCAGCAATTTCAGCTCAAGATGGTTTTTTACAGTACTTGAAGGTTGGGAGAGTGGCAAAGTTCACCCTTCCCTCTATCTCCCTCATGACAGATGAATTCTGCTTCTTAATTTAAAGCAGAAAAAAAAAAACCCAAACATAAAAGAAAGTAAAAATCAAGGGCAGTCTGGAACCTAACAAAACTTTACAATTCCACCAAACTGACCAGCGTGCTATTTATGGTTAAAGCCAAGTGACCAAACTGCAATTGTTTCTTGGTTTTACATTTGTCAGGTTATTTTTTTTTTTCTAGTTTTGTTTACAAAAACTAAACAAAGACAACAAAGATCTAAGCATGTTTCAGAGACTGTTACCTGTACAAACAGAATGCGTCTCATTTCTCAAGGTACTGAAGTAGCCACTAGAACAGTCCAAACAAAAATCTCCTGTGTACTCCTTGTTACAGCTACATGAGCCATCTCCACCTCGGGTACCATCACCATCACAGTGGCCATTTCCATGGCAAGGTCTTTCTGATCCACCACGACAAGCTAAAAGGGATCAAAAATACTTTTAAATCAGGTGTTAAAGGAAATAACTTCCTATTCTCAGCCACAAGCACCTGAAATCCCTCCTTCTTCATAGACAGTAAAAGGTAAAAAAGGGGAGGGGAGACAAAAAAAAAAAAAAAAGCCACACTAAATCAGGACATAATTTCCAAAATCTTTTTTTTTCCTTGAGAGTCACCAAAAGGCTTGCAACAAGGAATGTTCAGTAATATATTCAAGAACAAGAACAACTCAAAACAGCCCCAGGAAGCTTCTGTTATAAATCTAATTTTATGTAAAGACCATGGCTTAGAATTTTACCTATTTTCCTATCTTCCTGGCTAAAGTTGGTATCATTCTTTATTCAAGATTTCTGAGAATGCTCATGCTGCAGTTGAGGAAGCCTACTAGCAACCATTTAGATCAACATTGGAACTGATACTGAATTTTTAACAATATAAAAGGACAAAAGTGATCTCTAACAAGTTTTACAGATTTATAAGTTGCACAAAATTCAGGGGCCAAAATACCTCCTTTTGCATCAAAGGCCTGACTTTTATCCTATTGCCTCTCACTTACTTTTATCCAATTTCTACCACTGCCTTTTTAACTACTCCTCAGATGTGAATTTCTTCATTTAATCCCCCACAGTGTTTTAGATGTTTTACTTTGAAACTGGTCAAGGACTGTTATCCACATAGCTTCTGAAAGACCACCTAAGCATCAGACTTGATATCACAGACAGCATTTAAACATGGGTCAGGCATGGATGTGAGCATCAGATCAGATGGATTCTGCACATCTAAGTACCCTTCATAGCTTTGTACATTAGTTCACACCCAGATGTTGTTTCTTCGGGCAGGATGCTGACAAGGCAGCTACTTAACTATCAGGCAGCTACATACTACACAGAAGCTGATGTCTCACACAAAACATCAACCTTTAAGTACTGGTCCTTGTTATGAAAGACTGAAACAAACAGGTAAAGAGAATGTATCTGCTACTGTATTTTTCAAAAGAAAAATTACCAAGGCAATCTGGTCCATAAGTTCCAGCAGGGCAGCAAACTTCTATTGTTTCTATGCAAAACCACTTAAACAAATCAGGATACTTCTTCTTTCTGTACATGAAAGACATTCATGCATCAATAAAACGAACAAAGATTCTTTTATAGCAACACACACAAGTGAATCTGTACAATATGGTAGAGGAACCCATGGCATGGGACAGATTGGAAGCCTACTTTTTCTGCTTTGAAGATGCTCTTATTTCATGAGCCAATTCCAAAAAGAAGTCCTGTCCTGCAACTTGAGATTAATTTACCTTTTAAACTACAAAACTATAACACACCCTACTTAAATGTTATAGATGATATTTATGAAAACTGTGAAATAAGAGAAACCAATAAAATCAATTAATCTTGGCACACTCCCTCCCCCCCTTTCTTTAACACTTTGGTTTGAGGGAAGTTTTATATATAGTTTAGATACTCTTCTTTATGTCTTCCTCTTGAAGATAACTGCCACATCTTTATCTCAACTACACAGAAGATAACTCACAAGATAGTAACATTTCCTCAGGTTACTGCCAAACTGACAAGAGGGTGTGCCTTAAAATTCCTCCTCATTTTTAGCGTGAATCGAGTAATATTTTAGAAGGATTTTTTTTAAATATTAATAAGCTAGTTACGTGCTACTCCAGCACTAGCATACACCCCCAAGTAACAATGAAATTGTCAGACATTTTGCAAGCAAGCACGAGGATTACTAGAGTCGTGAAGGACGACTCACAGCTCTCAGTATCGCGCTGATGCTGAAGTCTCAAAAACTTTAGTAAAGGAAAGGCTTAGATAGTCTGTAGCCTGACAGAAGTCTTCAGCAATTCCTGATGCATGTAAAGCTGCTTCTCTTTTTAAATTATGACATCTGACCATATTGATTCACAAGTTTCAGTCATGGAAAAGTAAACTTGTGGAGTACCACAGGTAATGTAACAATTTGTGAGTGTTCGTGGACAAAGAAACTGTCTTTTGAAACTACCACAGAAACTGAATGACATTTGGATAGCAGAGGTTAAAGGGCAAAGTTAATCAATCACACTCAAAAGGTCTATTAAATACAGAGACTTTCTAAAAAGCACTCTTGTGGGCTTTTCTTTATTTTAGGAAGTCTACTTTGTCAAATTCTCTAGTTTAAGACCCATTTCTTTCAGTTCTGCAAATTTAAGACAAATTTAAGACTCTGGGTTGCATAGGTCACCTTTCTGGAAGACATGTCCTGCAAGGAGCAGCTAAGGACTTTGGGTTTGTCTGGTTTGGAGAAAAGAAGGCTGACAGGCAACCTCATTGCTCTCTACAGCTTCCCGAGTAGGGAAAGAGGGAGGTGCTGAGCTCTTCTCCCTGCTATCCAGTGACAGGATGGCTCAAAGCCGCACCAGGGGATGTTTAGAGTGGACGTTGGGAAGCATTTCTTTACTGAGAGGGTGGTCAAACAGTGGAACAGTCTTCCTAAAAAGATAGTTGATGCCCTATACCTGTCAATGTTTAAGAGGCATTTGGCCAATGCCCTTAACAACACGCTTTAACTTTTGGTAAACCCTGAAGCAATCAGGTAGTTGGACTAGATGACCATTATAGGTCCCTTTCAACTTAAATATTTTATGCTGTGCTATTCCCTTCAACTGGCATGTTAATGTATACAGAATCCTGTAGAGTTAGGTAAAAGGATAAAGTAGTCATCAAGAACAACATGGGCTATCAAAAAAAAAAAAGTATCTTCATCCAGTTATCAAACATTATAATGGAAGTATTGAATTCCAGCCAGTTGGGAGTGCTGGCAGTCTAAAGCAGTAAAAAGAAATATTTAGAAGACATATGATTTGGAATTAAAAAAAAAATAATAGATTTAAACCCTACAATGGCATTCTTGCATTAACTGTATTTTATAATGGTACATTAAAAGGTTAGTTACTACAGACATCACAGGCTAGCTTAGAAGGCAGATAGAAAAGTCAGCTGCTACACTACCATCCTCAAGGGATCCAACTTGTAAATTTATTAGTATCAACTTTTTTTTTTTTGATTGCCAGGAGAACAAACTATTGTTTCAGGAGAAGCAAAAGCAAACAAACAAAAACCCCACAAGAATAAGAGTCCCTTACATTTTTATGACAAAAGAAAACAAAGCAGGTAATAAACCTCAAAGTTTTCCAATGTTATTGTGCTTCAACACCCCACTAGTAACCGAGTAGACAGTATAGGAGAAGCCACGCTGGATGTTTTGGTGCAAAACACTCCCAGAAGTGAAAATAAAAGAGACCGCAATACAGTGGCACATGTATTACAAGTCAGCCTGAACTGAGCGGTTCCCAACAGCCCTGTACCCAAAATGAAGAATTACCCAAACCTCCGTTGCTCAGGCACAAGATTTAACGTCAGTAGTTCATCCTCTTAGACAACTTAGCCACACAAAGGTGTCCACAAAAAAAATAAATGGATACTTACAGTTTGAACCACCATTTCTCTATATGTTCTTCGTGCTCTTCAACCATGTTGTTACATTCAAAGTTACTGCTGTCACACAGATTCTCTGTGATCTCTACAAGACGAATTTCACTACAAGCACAGAAGGAAAATCAAGTTTAACTTAAACATTTGACACCACTCAAGACTTGACAGAGAAGCTAGACTTCAGTCCACAATACTTGGCTAGTTCATGGCGTGTTCTGAATTAGTTCCTAGACAAAATAAATATCAGAATAAAGAACTAATGAACATTTCTTTAGCCAAAAATCTTAGGATAACCCCAAGAACCACTTTGCCTTGCTTGCATTTATGATGTCTGCAGATTTTAGGTTTGATAGGTTTTTAGCTTTTCAGCAAATTTTGAGCGCAGTATTTTTTCTTAAATTCAACCAGAAGTTTCATGTATCCTTAATATTTGATCCAAGTCCACGAAGCTCACAGCACCTGAGGTTCAGAAATCCCACCCTTATGGGATCCCACCCATCTTGATGCTCCAACTAAGATTAAAAAGTTAATATGACATTTGGAAGAAAGACACCAGACCACTTTGCTCAGTAATCAAACATACACGCAAGAGAGTACGGTAATCTGCACCGCTTTGTTTTCTGTCTGGCACTGAAACAGTAACAACTCGGGGGAGCAGACACTACTTTTAATTCTAAAACAACTATTACAGTGCTCCACTATTAATTAACCACCGATCATTATTCAAGATCATTACTTTAGGACTTTAAGAGGAAAATAGAATAAGCCTGCTATGAATAACAATGGTATTTACTTCTGTTATTTTCAGTAACAAGACAAATAAAGGGGCTTCAGTCTTTATTTACTATAATCATTACAGCGTAATGTTACATTAATAAGAATTTAAGGCTTGGACATATGCAACTTCAGCTGCAACATTCAACATTTAAGTCCCAGACAAACACTGGTGTGGTGAAGTTACACAGAGTGGACATGAAACTTAACCAAAGCCCTGAGAAGTCCCGAGACTGCTTACCTGGACTCATACTTTGACAGCGTCTTCTCTTCCCACGCAGTGTTTCCACCACCAAAGTTCTTTTTGGCTGTATCTGCTAATCCCTGCAAATGATAAATATCAAAAGAATGTAAATTATATAGGGTTTGTTTGTAATGAAAGTTAATGGCAGTAGTAAATGCTTACACGAAGCTTGTGAAAAGCACCGTGCCTAAGCATCAGTAAAGCTCTGAAGCTGCTGATCAAATTGGTATGTGAAAGCTGCCACAAGCCAAATTCAACACAGGTCCTTGTAGCCTGTGCTGAATTGACTGTGCCCCAACGTAGGGCTGCTGCAAGTGGCAACAGACATCGAATTTAGGGGCTGTTAGAACCTCGTGGAACCGAACACGCTACCGCCAGCACAGACAGTCTTTTCGCGCTAAAGCACCAAAATACCTTGGATAGCAAAGGTCGAGGGGCTTTGCAACCTTATCGACTTAAGGGCTACAACCGTTACCGAAGCCAGAAGCAAACTGCTGCCGTGTGCCTGTTCTACCGGACGCTGTCAGTAACGGGGCAGCCCGCGGCAGCGCTCCGGGAGTTTGGCCGAGCGGCGTTAAGAGCGGCGGGACGGAGAGCTGGGCAGCTCCGGGGGCCGCAGACCCGCACGGCGGTTCCGGCGGGTCCCCACCCTCCTGCGCCGGCTGTCGCTGACCGGCCCGGAGACCGGGGGCCGCCCCTCGGAGCGGCAGGCTCGCAGCGGCCCGCGCCGCCGCACCTCAGGCTGCCCGGCGGTACCCCGAGGCCGGCCCCTCGCCGGGGAGCCCCCACCGCCGCCGGTGGCCTCCCCGCGGCCCCTCAGTCCCGGCACCCACCTGGTTGAACCTGTCCACGATGCCGCGGCAGGTGGAACACGCCAGGCGCCGCCGCTCGCCAGCGCCCAGGGCGAGCGGCGGCATCAGCAGGGCAGCGCAGAGCGTCACCGCCAGCAGCGCCCGGCCCGGGCAGGACGCGGGGCCGGGCCCCATGGCGAGGGCGCGAAGGTCCCCGGGGAAACGGAGCGGGGCCGGCCCAGCCACGGCACCGAACCCCCCCCTCAGCGACGGCAGAGCCGGCCGCGCACAGCGCGCTCGCCCCGCCCCAGCCCCCGTAGCAACCGGCCCGCGAGCTTCATTCAGATTTCCGCGTCAGCCCCACGCACGCTCCAGCCGTGAGCGCTCGTTGGTGGAGGCAGAGTAGCGGAGGAACGTGGTCCAATCAGCGGCCGCCACGCTCCGGGCCAATTGGAGCCCCCCCGCGTGCGCAGAGAGCCGGGAGGGGAGGGGCAGTGGTAGAGAGCTGTCTGAGCCGGCCCCGCGCGATGCTGCCGCCATCATGAGAACG
>JAAGNO010027112.1:0-11667 GCA_033439905.1 Ceryle rudis
CTGCTGCCGGTCCCGCTCCGCCCGCCGCGAGTCCCGTCGGCTGCCGGGCGGGGGCGGTGTCTGCCGGTGCGCGCCCGGGGCCAGCAGCGGCCTGGCCGGGCGGGGCCCCCCCGCAGCGGGGTTCCCCCGGCGCGTCTCGGGGTGCGCAGTGCGGCTTTGGGGTCAGCGGCACCCTCGGGGGAACCCCCCGCCGCATCGGACGGCGGCACGGGAGTGCGGCTGCCCGCCGCCGGCTCTGCGGGAGTTGCTCGGTCGGTGCCATCCAGCCTTCGCTGGTGGCTGCAGACGAGCCGCTCCGGCGCTGCCCCCCGCGGGGGGCGAAGGGGCTGCTGGCTGGCAGCCGAGCCCGGGGTGCCCTCAACGGGCACTGTGCCCAGCCCTGGACCGGGACAGGCTGCGGGCAGAGCGCGGCGAGGGCTCGCTCCCGGAACGCCGCAGGGCGGCAGCGCCGGGGGGCGTGACCGCGGTCGAGCTCTCCGCTGTGCCGGGACCCTGCCCCCGCTGTTCGGCACTGGGCCGGTGTGTGGCACTAACCGCCTGGGACTGGGACGGAGCTGGGGACCGTGCTCCTGCTCTGTATCGCGTCACCTCTGAGTGACCACGGGTGGCTGAAACAGCTCCCTTCCTTAATAACAAAAACTGTTGCTCAGGGCTTTTTTTTTTTTTAATGAAAAATACTTTGTGGATATTCCATCCTATCATCAAAGGACTTTGAAAATTATTTTTCCTCTCCCCCAGTCTGCATTGGGAAGTTGCTCCCCATCCTGCTTCTGTGCTGATCATCAATCCCGATGAGATCTTTGGTCTCCAGGCTGCCTGGTGCTACAGGGTTCTGCGATTCCATGTGTCAAAACAGCTCCAACAAAAGAAAGAGCCGAATTAAGAGCATATTTCCAAGGCTCTAGAGATATTTCCGTTACATGACTGTATTTCACTTGCTACAGATGGGTTCAGCTGTAGCTTCCCAGTGTTCCCATGTCATCTATATTTAGTTAGTGCTTAAATCAGCACAAAGGTACCTTCTGTCATCCCTCCCGCTCTGAAGAGACCTGATTGAGGTTGCAGGGTTGCACAGCTGGAGATGCTTCTGAGTGGGAAAGAGGGAGGGCAGCTGGCTGGGAACCTGAGCTTTGGAGCAGGTCTCAGTCTGTGCCTGGCCTGAAATGGTGTTATTTTAAGCACTTTTGGGAAAGGCAGGGTGGTGAGTATGGCCAGGATCGCCTATCTGTAAGAAAAAACAGGGAAATTGCCTCTGTTTATTGTCCCCACCATGGACAGCTTTGCCCATGCGCTGGTGGGACTTCTGAATCTGTCCTCCTGCCCGTGGTAAGGGTGCGTTTCCCTCCACCATGGGCTGTATACAGCACACACCACAGGCACAGCTCAGCGACTCTGACCTGACCCAGAGGTGTGCTGAGCTTCTGCCCTGGGTTAGCAGACCAGGTGGTCAACACCCAGCGGCAGCTTCTCCATTTTTCTGCGGTCTCTCCACTGAACCAGCCCAGGAATGTCACAAATGACTGCGCTGGCAGGGTGCATGAAGGACCACAACTCCACCTGTGTCAACTCAGTGGGAATGTTCAGAAAAGCAATAGTCTGATGTTTAACCTTTCTCTTCTCTGCAGGTAGCTTTGCTAAAGCAAGGTCACCAAAATTTCCTTGAACAATCTGATGTTGTGCTGAAGCTGTGCAGGTGTAATTGCTATCCACACGATCCTGTTCTTACCGTGAAAGCCTTGTATTGCACCAGTGATTATCTGACAGCCATGCAATAAGTTGGGTTTGATAGTATCCTCTAAATAATTTTCTAATGTGGATTATAGAAGAAAAACAGGCTGTCATAGGCTGATCTTGCTATATTTGGGAAATAAATGCACTATCAGCTTTGGAAAGCCATATGGTAGATTTATTCACAATCAGCAGTTCCTTTCAAATGCAAGTTCATGGCATTTAGTGATACATTTTCCAGTATACAGCTCAGCACTCTTTTTCTTCTTTTTCCTTTTCCAGCATACGATTTGAGAGTGGTCAGCTGGCTGCCGTTGTAGGCCACCTCTTGTCTGGGCAACGCGTATTCAGCACTATAATTAATCACTTACATTAGTTGGTCCTTACAAAGTCCTGTGTACTTCATCATCAGTTTTTGTCCCTGCACAGATTCATTTCCAGTGCTGCTGGCTGCTTTTGTTCCTTTCTATGCAGTGTTGCACAACGGTGTGATTTTTGGCTGTCTCCTCTGGAAATGCGGCTTGTAAGACCACACTTGGAGCATGTGTCAATGTGGCCACCAGACCCACTCTTCTCCAGTACTCTTGGCACTTGCTCCTTGCTCCAGATCTCACTGAGGGCTGGGGAGTCTTGGTGGTACCAGCTCTGTGTGAACATGGACCACCCCCTTAGGTGGGGGGGGTGGTCTCATCCTGAGGGAGGGGGCTCTTCCTCCAGAGCCAAGGAGGTGCTGGAGCCTTGGTGCTGCTGAGCAGGGTCTGTGCACAGACAGAGGTGTGGTCAGCACCCAGATGTGGTGCAGCCCACCACCACCACAGACCTGATGGGTTTGGAGCAGAGGGTGGGAGTATGCGTGGCTGACAGTGGTGGGATGCTGTGCTGGTCAGAGGTGGATGGACCCAAGATGTGACTTTTGGGTTTCCTCCTGATCTGACCTTCTCCCAGTGGCAGTAACCACTGACAGGCACAGGTGCCTTCTGTGGTGTGCTGCTCTGGTCTCCATGGACTAGGTCCTTGTGAGTACCAGGAATCGTGGCTATCCCTGGTGAATATGTGCAACCTCAGTGGCTGGTCAGGGAGCAGAGGTGCTCAGCAACTCTTGCTTACAGGACTTTGTCCTTCCCTGTGTACTCCCTCAGGATTGTTGCTGTGTATCAGGGCTCAGCTGCTCCCAGTCTGATTTTCTCACTGCCCTGTGGCTGATCTCAGACACAAATCTCTCCCTTGTGCCTGTTCCAGCTGCTCTGCCCACCTGTATAATGATGGCACTTAGCACTAAATAGCTTCAAAAGGCCTTTTAAACATTAAGTGATGAATCTGCACAACAGCTTTGTGAAGGAGCTGTGTGTTGTGGAAGGAAACCTCTGTCTCCTGGCCCTCTGCAAGTGTACTGGTACGTGTTGCCTACATGCATGAGGATGAACCAGAGAACAGCCATAAGGAGCTGGTGCGGGAGCGAGGTGGTGCTGGGCTTTGTGTGGTTGGGAAGGAGTGTGATGGACGAGAGAATTACTGCTGATCAGGCTGTCTATCCTTTGACTGTTAAGAGACAGCCTTGGGTTTCTGAGATGTTTCTTGATTTTAAATACTTTTCTTCTTTTGGGTAGCTGCAAATTCTCTCCTGAATTCTTTTAACAATACATGAAATTGGTCTATTTTCTTCTTCTTTCTTCTGCTTGGGGACCTCGTTGCCTCGGTTACCTGGATACCTGGTCTGTGGGTCTGGGCTGCCATGATTTAGCTGCTGAAGCTTCTTGCATTTTGAATATAAATGTAAACCAGTAATACTGTGGTCCTCTTAAACCAGAGACTGAGCAAGGTCTATAGTGTCAGGTTTGAACTGTGGTTTGGTTTTATTGGGTACTATGAAATGACTTTGGGCTGTCATTGAGCACTGATTAATGGCAGCACACAGTGGCAACATGAGGTGCATTGACCCCGAAGGAGGTCTGGGCGAGCCGAGCTCTGAGGAACTGACTGCAGGCAGCATGGCCATGCTGAGGTCAGCAGAGGCTGGGGGTGAGCACCCAGCCTCATGGCTTGTGCCTGTGTTCTGTGCCTTTCTGCCTGAGGGGGCACAGCCGCTGCCAGCACCCCCACCACATCTGCTGGCACCGCCTGTGAGCTGGGTCACGGAGCCTGGGCAAGTGGAAGAGTGCAGTGATCAGTTTTGTGGAATGAACAGTACATTCTTTGTAAAACACTTTGTCTTCTCTTTCTGTAACTTTCATGAAGTTAAGATTACAGAGGGTACTGACGTGCACTGTAAGCATGTGGGCCCCCCGCCACTTGTAAAATGCAGCAGGTTGGCGAGCCTGGGAGCTCGTCACAGCCATGGACCGAGCACTCGATTACCGATCACTGGTGCTATGCAGCTGGGTGTTGCTCTGGTGAATGGGACTAATGGACTTGACTGTTTAACCTGATGGCAGTTCAGGCCTCTCCATCTGCACTGTTAATCTGAAGGTTTAGGTGGCAGAATAATTGGAGAAGAAAACAAATAATCCAATTGATTAGAAACAGGAATGGCCTAAGAGCAAGAGACAAAAGTGTCTGTTGCTCATGGAAACACGAGGCAGTTGTGTTCCCCATGTAGTTCTGGTCTGTAGTGTCCCTGTGGACACAGGCACCACCACGGCCATTGCTGCCCATGGCCAGGGCAGCCACCTCTCCAGGATGGGGTCCTGGGGTTCCTCCCAGGGAGCTCAGCCTAAGGGTCTGGCAGCCCTGCAGCATTTGGAGGGAGAGGGTCAGGAGTTGCTGAGAGATGCTCATTTTCAGGAGGAAAGCAGGACTGCAGTGACAGTTCCTGGTGCATGAGCAATGCTGGTGCAGAGTAAGGAGTGAGGCTTGGCCTCATGTGGGGGAGAAAGGGCTGTCCAGACCCCCTGCTTGGCCCTGGGGGGTCCTTTGCCTTCCCTGTCTTCCACTGTGGAGGCAGAGAGCTGTCCTTCTCCCGGGGTGCTGTGTCTTGAACATGAGCACACACAGCTGCATGGCAAACACCATGCCTGCGGGTGAGACCATTTACAGTCTTCCACCGCTTGGGATGCCCTCAAATCTTTATCTTCTCCTTTTTGTGCTGACTTTGTAATTTTTCAAGGGTATTTGTCCTTGAGAAGAAAAGCATTGCAGGGTTGCTGTGATTGACATCAGTCTCTGTGTTGTCTAAACTTAAAAGCCACAAAATTCACACTGATGAGATTTCACATGTGTAAGACTGGGAAGACCATGGAGAATGTTTTTGGTAGAATTGCATGGCCATATTTCTCTGACATGGATTATTTGAGGACAGGGGTGAGGGCAACATGGATGTTGTACCCTTGACATTTTGTTCCATAAATTTGTGTCTCAAGAAACTGGAGCATGGCAGCCTCCTTGCCATAGTCTGTTGGCAGAAGCTCCATATGATGGCGCATGGATAGATCTGAAGCAGACCCTGCAGTCAGAAGGGTTATAACTGACTCTCTGGTCAGATGTGGCAAGTTGGAGTAGAAGGGCTAAGAGAGGTGGAGTGTGGGAAGTGGTTGGGAGAGGCTGGTGGGGACCCAGAGCGGCAGGCGTCGATGTTTGCAGCGTGTTTGGGCAGGAGCTGGGTGTATCCCAGGACACCCTTCTGCAGCTGCTGCGGGGCGCTGCAGCGAGTTGCTAATACACGTGAACTCAGGTTCATACTATTCAAATGCCTTTTTTTAATTAGCACAATTACTTTGTTTAGGTGATTACTTGTTTTTACCATGATTATGATAGTAAGACCGCACACCAGTTGGCATCCAGTTTTGCATATATATTGCATGAGGAATGGGGTGCTCAGTGTTTCATGCCTCAGTACCATGCTGAATGTCCACAGAACACACTGATGGATTGATGATGCTGATGCTAATGAATCAATTACTCTCCATGCGTGAATGTTTCTTCCTTTAAATGCTCAGAAGTCATTCAAAAACATGACAAGAATGAAATCAGTTTTGTTTATTAAATTGGATTAAAGTAGCTGGATTCCCATGTGGACAGGGGCAATTGGATTTAATGTTAATTTGCATATTGTTCCAGTCTCATCTTGGTGGGGATAGTTGGCTGTCTTAGGAAGTAATTTTTCTTTTTTAAAGGACGGTAAAATCTAAGTGATCACATCATCCTATTTCAGTGTATGTTTTTATACATAATGTCACAATGAACTCACTGCTTGTATTTACATGTAATTCAGGACAAGGCTTTGGGAAAGGCAGGTCCGTGTGTGAGCACTTGTCAGTGTTTGGTTGTGACCCATGTGCTGGACTGGGCTGCTGCTTGATTCATGGTTTGGTTGAGGCTATTAGATTTCCTTCCCTCAGGCATTTTATAATCTGTTTAAGATAACACAGTCATTTGTCTTGTTTGCTGCCTGCTTAACAGATGGATTTGTGGTTTCCATAATTACTATATGAACATTAATAAGACGTGATATCTTTTATTAATTAACAATTTTCCAGGTTTGTTTTTCCAAATGACATGAGGTAGATTATATGTAAATATTAGTGACATACAAATATTAGTTTTACAACAGTAGTGTTTTGAGAACTTGTGCAAACTTTTAAGGCTCCCTGTGGTGTCTTTTTTTATTTTTTTTCACCTAAGCTATAACTTCATAATTATTCTTCAGTAGCACAGATAGGTTTGTGTTGTTTTAAAGGCTGGTCTCTCCTTAGTGTAGTCTTAGGATGGGCACTCCTAGAAATTTCCAAAAGTGGAGATCAGTGTAAACAAGGACTATGTGCCACACTGGAGAGAAAACGTCTCCCACCTCAGGATGCTGCCATTTCTGGAAGCTGTTAGTGTGCAGCTCCCAATACGGAAATGGGAAAATGAGCTCAGTTGTCCTGGGTGATGGTGAGAGGCAAGCAGGACAGAGCACTGCAAGGTGCATCTTCATAGGTGACACCTCAGTCACGCCCAGCCCTGTGCTGGGACTCTGAAAATGGGAAGTTACTTTTGTTCTGTGCTGGAGGAGCTGCTTCTGTTACCCAGGCAGGGCCAGCTGGGAACTGGGGCACACACGGGGTGGGGACCCTAGTCAGTGCCAGCCGCCTTTCCCTAAGATGCCATTTTTACTGCAGGTACCTGGAGATCCTGTGGAGGAGCAGGCAGCTCCAGGAGAGATCAGGGGATGTGAATGCTGAATTTCAGGTGTTCACAGAGAATGCATGAAATGGGATGCGGTGGTCATGCAGGGCTGTGCCAAGGGCAGTGCCTGGCCATGGGGCTGGAGCTGCAGCTTCTCTGTTTGCTGTCGTTTTCCGCTCCTTGTTTGTGGATCTGAGTCGTGAGAAGCAGAGTTGGTGACTGAATTTAGGAGCACGTGCACGTAAGGAACTTTGAACGGGAAAAGCATAACGGTCCATGACCCTCTGTTACTGCTTCAGTGATTGAACATGAGCACAATGTAAGCAGAAAGGTTCCCTTCTAAAAGGGCTTTGCTTTGAAGGATAATATAGTACAACATATATGATGATGCTGTGCAAACACAGGTGTGATGTGAACATGGTGCAGCACCACCAAACTGATGTACAGCCCTGGGTGCAGCCGCTCACCTCCAGTGCTCCCATGCTGGGCTCTGGGCTCACCTGGGTCTTGGCTGGAGGCTCACGTGTGCCCATCGTGCCATGGCTGCCAGCCTGTGTGGCACCTCAGCTGTGCTTGTGGAGCATGTGGCCATCCAGTACCGATGGGGTGGGTGTATTAGAGCATGCTGTGCTGGCTTCTTGTGATTTTTGCCATACCAAAATAGCTTCATACTTAAAATATGTCCTACATTAACCGAAGCGTGCATGAGGCTGGGCTGGCTTTCCAGCACTCGGCTGGGCTTCAGGCTTAGTTTATTGCAGTGCACTGCCAAAAGACTGTGTTCTGCTGCCAAGGCAACTGGGGAAGAAACACGGTTATCCACACCTTCACCTGCATTTGTTGTCGTTTGGTGAGGTATTACTAAAAATTTACAAACTCCTGTGAATGTTGAAACAGTCAACAAGTATATCACCACTTGCAGGCACTCTCAGTTGTCTGGCTTTCGGTAGTGCATCCAACAACTGCTTTATTTTGCCTCCACTGGCCTGATGTTGAGACCACATCCATCCTTCTGATGGTTGCAGAACTTCAGCTAATCCCGGTACAGGTCACGATCACTGCTCTGCCAGACATGCATTTTCCTTTTCCTTGGGGAATTAATCCTGTCTGACTGATTAGCCTTTGTGCTTTCCATTTGACAAGGATGGCCAAGCTGCATCTGGGTGTCCTCCTCCTGCTGCTAGGTGACATTTGAGGACAAGCAGAACAATTTTTATGAGGTAATAATCCCAGCACCAAGTTCTCAATACTGTAAAACATACTGTGCTTGTGTTACAAGATGTGGACAGCCCTAGTTTAATCTGTACCATGATTTCATTACTTTTTGATGTAGTCCATGTTTGAATTAAATGAAGGCAGTGGAATAATTGCAGTTCAGAATATATGATTCAGAATGACCTAGGTGTTCTGGCGTCTTACACTGGCGTACATCCTTTCAAATGAAAACCACCTTTGGGACCATTCAAATTTTGCATGTTTAATGCTAATTTAACAAAAAATAAGTGCTAAATCGTCATTATCACAAATAATATCTTATCCCAGGATATATAGGGAAACATCCGAGTGCTCAGTATAAATACTTTATATGACAAACATAGCTTTTTCTGCACTCAAGCCAATCCCAGATTTTCCTTCTGTTGCTGCTTCTGGTCCTGCAGCTGGTGGATACAGTTTGCAGACTATTGGTCATTTGGTAACTTTACAGGGGGGTTTGTTTTTTGTGGGTTTTTGTTCTATGGGTTTGGCATTTTTTTGTTTGGTGGTTTGGGGTTTTTTTTTTGGTTGATTGGTTGGTTTTGGGGGTTTTTTTTGTGTTTTTTTTTTGTTTGTTTGGGGTTTTTTTGGTGGTTTTGTTTTTGTTTTTTAATACTGGGATGTACGATTGTCATCTTTGCTCCCTGGAATTGTTTTTTGCATTTGGCTTGATGACTGAAGTTTTTTAAGCAGGAGAGTGATGAATGAAGCAGTTTTTGGAAGGCAGTTCCCACGCACATATGCACCAGTGGCAGCCAGTCCCTGGAGCCGTGTGAAGAGCCCAGCCTGTGTACAGTGGAAGGGGCTGAGGTGTACAGCCAGCTGAAGATGAGCAGATGAGCTTCAGTACAATTTACTGTATCTGTTCCATGCAAATGCACACGAGCTCACATGTTCCCCTCCTATATGGTGACCTAACTTAATATGAAACATTTTGGGGGTTGTATCCTATATGAAATAGTGGAATTAACAGAATGATTTTCTTCACCAGATGAAAATAAACCATGAGGGGAATCCAAGAAACAAAATACTGCCTTTATTTTTCCATTCTCTGCTTCATAGGTTTAGTTCTTCAGCCTTAGACTTCCTATGATGGCTATCTCATGAAGAGTGTTCCAGTGTCATCTTGCATCCTCTTTATCCCTTGTATAGCATTTTGCTGCAGCAGTTTGTAAGCACCTTGGGGCAAGGAGCCAGTATTTGTGTTATTACACGGTGCTGTGTACATTTGCTGTGTGCTCTATATATAGTGCTCCAGGTCCCCAGGAGCCTTCTGCACTGGTGTCCACGCTGGTGTTTCAGACCTGGGTACCCGAACAACACCAGGCAGGCTTTGGCTTTCCACTGTCATGCGCGGCAGAGTTTGTTACTCCGGGTAAAAGCCAAAACCAAAGGAACAAACAGAACCCCAGCAGCTGACAGAAGGTCTCCTTCACAGCACTGCTCGGAATAGCTGTTTTCATGCAAGAATTTACTCCTTAGCGTAGACTGTGCTCAACTGCTTCAGATGCACTGATGCTGTAACATGTGGCCTTAATCCTCAGAAATGGTAAATCCTATTTACTATGTAAGTATTTAAGCTAATTATATCTCCGATGTGAGGAGCATGTGACAAACAGTTCACCCTGTGTGTTTTAAAGGACACTGAAGTCTAAGACCCTCATGAAATATTCCATGCCTCATTCAGTTTTTGGGGTATTGCATGTGTTCTGCAGTGTGTTTAGCAATAATATAATTTAGTAATAATACAGAGAAAATTGGCCTGTCATGCCTAGATCGCCCATAGAGTAATGGGAGAAATAATTCCTAACAGATTTTCCCAGGAAGCTTCATGTTTGTGTTGCAGTTACAGGGTATGTTGCATTATAGGAGTGATTTGGTAAACAGAGAAATGTTTTGGCTTTAGAAAAGCTGTTTCTTCCAAATGGCTCTTTTGCGATCAAGGATGCTGAGGTTTGGTGGTTGTGTTGGTGATGTGGATGTGCCTGGCCCCATCTGGTGTTGGGAGCTCTGGGCTGATGCGACCTTTCCACGCAGTATGGGCACAGTCACACACAGACACACTTCATGTGCAAAATCTGACACTACCTGTGCAAAATCTGTGTAGTTTTGCACTGAAAAAACATGTCCCACTAGCTCGGTTGTAGCTGTTTGAGTATGTATGAAGGGAGAGCCAAGTGTTGGCTGAGAAGACAAGTGTAAAGTGTTGGCAGTGAGTACTGGGCTGGGGCTACTTGAAAAAAGGGCTTAAGCAGGGAATAGGCAAAGGGAGGGTGTTTTCAGAGCCTGGCATAACGTCCTTAGTAGGGAAAGAGTGGAAACGAAGCAAGCCCTGCTAAAATGCCACAGATGCTGGTCAGTCTCATTGAAGATGGGAGAGAAAGCACAGAGAGAGCAGCTATTCCCTGAGCTGGGCTGGGTGTGCGGCTGCACTCATTACTGGTGTGCTGTTAATCATGTACAGCTTGTACCAGTACCAGGAACAGTGTGTAGCAGAGGTGAAGGCCACAGAGATCAATTTATCATATGACCTTTGGGAGGCAGAAGTCTTCACCTGCTTTGCATTCAATGAACTGTTTCTTGCGTTTTCTGCCCTGAGGTCCTGACCCTTGTTCTCTCTGATTCATGAAGGAGAGGGCTGCAGCTCACCCTCTGTGTGTGACCTGACATCCCAATTCTCTTGATCTTGGTTTAATCCAGTAAATTACTGGTCTTCCTGAAGTCATGCTAATTAAGGTTCATGAGATTCAGACTTCAACCTGGATATCAGTTACAGCTTCCTCAACCTTCTTACATAACTTATGGTTGAAAACATGAGAAACAAACTGAATTTGTATAGTGGAATCACAGTTGACTCTCTTGGTGTGCTACAGAAGAAGCCCAAGAGCATGGTTCCAGAGCATGGCTGGGGGATGCACAGGGGGCTTGGGCTGGCCTGCGTCTCGGCCTGCCTGAGAAGAGGGAGTCACCAGCACCCAGACCCCTGCGTTCAGCACAAGCCAGGCGCCTGCATGTCTGCTGTGGTCACTTAAAGGTGCTGTTCCCTGCGGCAGTGTCCAGGGCTTCTCACCATCCACGGCCATCCCAGGGACACCTCAGCTGTGGTGTTGGGTGTGTTCATCACTGGGGAACACGAGAAGCTCTGGGTTCCTGTAATGAGGCTCTTCCAGCATGTGCAGCATGGGGGTCTCTGCTCAGGGACAGCCTCTTTCCCTTGGGGTCATCCCTTAAATGTGGACCAGCCAGCCACCAACCCAACTGGCTGACACCAATTACCTGTGGGATGACTGGAGTGTGATTACCCAATTTTTTCTGCTTTATTAGCTTCTCAGATCTGAAGTGCTCTGTCTACTGGAATCTGTGAGTGAAAGGACTCAGAGCAGTTATAAATTCATTGTGAACTGGACATTATGAGAGAAATTTTACAAGAGCTTTAAGTTCTCTCCCTCGCAGAATACTAATTTTATGACATGACCTTCACCCAGATCAAAAATTAGGTGCTGACTTTGGTGCGAGCAGAATGGGGGCAGTGGAGCTGTGTGCAAGCACCGTCACCAGAGCTGCTCCGTGCAGGCTGACCCC
>JAAGNO010027114.1:0-43955 GCA_033439905.1 Ceryle rudis
TCTACATCCTTCTTGTGCTGGGGGCTCCAGAACTGGATGCAGTACTCCAGGTGAGGTCTCACCAGGGCAGAGTAGAGTGGCAGAATCACCTTTCTTGGCCACATTTCTTTTGATGCAACCCAGGATGTGATTGGCCTTCTGGGCTGCCATTGCACACGGGTGGCTCATATCCAGTTTTTCATCCACCAGCACCGCCAAGTTCCTTTCCACAGGACTGCTCTCTGGTGTCTCCTCTCCCAGCCTATATTGATAATTCTGGTTGCCCTGGCCCAGGTGCAGGACCCTGCACTTGGCCTTATTGAACCTCACATGGTTCATCCGGGCCCACCTCTCCAACCTATCCAGGTCCTCTGGATGGCATCTTGTCCCTCTGGCATATCAACTGCACCCCCCAGCTTGGTATCACCCTCAAACCTGCTGAGGGTGCACTCAATGCCACTGTTGATATCATTAATGACAATATTAAACAACACTGGTCCCAGCACAGACCCCTGAGGCTCGCCACTCGTCACCTTCCTCCATCTGCACATTGAGTCATTGACCATCACTCTCTGAAAAGCGCTCTCAGAGCATCTTATTTTCGACAGTCTCAGTTCACTTGCCACGCTTAGATAAGCTGCTGTTGGGACTTTGATTATCATTTTTACTTTTCAGTTTATAGTATAAGTTTAAAGACATTACCTTATATCTGTGAGACTGTTAAGTAAAAGTCACTGTCTTTTTATTTTTATTATTTTTATTTATTTTGCTTAAAAACAATCAAACAAAATGAACTAAATCAAAGCAGATACACAACTCTGTCAAGATAGCATTCTGAAAATGAACAACACAAGCTGACCTTGATGTACTTTCCAAGTACGGTGTTTCCTACGCCAGTGATGTCCATTGGAGTGCAAAACATGGAGCTGGAATATTACATGCTCAGATGATTCCTGGTTCATTGGTAGTGTAACCTCAGCTGTTCCTCTAGGTGACATAAAGCCATAGCTCCTACAAATTAACCAGTCAGGATGGGAAGGTCTTGGCCCTTTGACTAATTCAAGATAAAGGAAAAGTAGACAGTCAACTTTAAGCCGCAAGCAATTTAGAATGTGATTTTAGAAGAACATGATATACAGGATAAGAGTAAAATTATAAGATAGGGTGTGACACTGACAGCATTTATAGCACTACTGTCAATCTTAGTGAAATGTAGGTTATATGGAGGGATTATAAGGAAGAGAATCTGAGTGCTTTGCTGACAAGAGAAAAGGATTTTATTTTTTAAAATATGAGAACTCTGCTTTGAAGAGGATAGCAAATTTAGAAAAGGAAAAGATAGAAAAAAGGAAGCTGTATGAACAGTGGCATTATGCTGATGCTAATATCTGTAGTGTTTAAGAAATAATGAGCCTAATGACATATGTGAAAATTCTTTTGAAAAATATTGCAGGCATACCTAGCAATGTGTTTTTCATAGTTAGCAGTTTCTAAACCCTACTCTCTGCCCCAGAGTTTCCTTTAATTAGCTGCAGAATTAGCTATTGCCCTGAAAGCATTTGGAGTTTAAATAATATTTTCTCTGCTTAAAAAAAGAAAAAAAAAAAGTATGGGAAAAAAGTAAAGGCATTTTGGAAATAATTTTAAGTTTTTATTTTCAAACTAGTTAAACACAGGACTACCAAAAAAGCATCATGCTCTTACTCATCCTCTCCACTGAATTACCATATTTGCTGCTTTTACTGCTTAAACTCAAATTCTCTCAGGGTGGGCCTGTAAATTAAATAATGAGATAGAAAACTACGTTTTTATCATATTCTTGTAACAAAACACTGAACAGTTCTTTACTTGCTTCTTAATTTAAAAAGTCTCTTCCTCAGTTGCACTCACTTGTGTTTGCAGTGATCCTCAGTCATGTTACCCACAACTATGAAGAAAATAGAAATAGCCTAAGTAAGCTAGAAATATTTCTATCCTGGTTAAGTTGGATGGGGAATCCTTATGAGAGAAGGGTGGAGTTCTGGGAAGTCACCTTTACAAGCCACAGTCAGTCCTAGGTGGCTGCATAGACACTTTTGTCTCATCTCTTTTTAGTACCTAATGCTTAGATCTCTCTCCATTTGTTCAGGCAGAAGCTTCATTCTTTCTGCTGCCTTGTCTCCTCCAGACCAAGCTTTATATGTTTGGATACTGATTCATGCTATAGAACCCTAATGAAATATTTTAATTTGGTAGGAATCTCTGAAAGCTGAGAATGGGTTAAAAGAGCAACGGACACAAGTAAACTGCAAGAGTTTAAGACTGTGATCCTGTTGAGGACATCTGTTTGTGTATCAGAGCTTTCTGTAAACCGTGTCAACTACTTCTGGTAGACTGGTGTAGTGAAAAGTGAGGCCAAAGCTTTGCTGCTCAAGTTAATGTGTGCTGCTGTTCTGCCCTCATAAGACGATCATTACATCTTAATGGCATATAACAGCCAGAACTATTTTCAGTTGTTCAGCTGTTTCTAATCCAGGTTAGAAGACCGCAGAGTGAGGCCAGGCAGTAGTAAACCTCTAAGGAACACAAGTAACTTCAACAAGACTGTTTCTTGCCTGAGTGAGGTGGTGAGTGCAGCACAAAGGGCTGACACTGAAAGCTCTGTATTCCCCCCCAGACAGTGGCTCCTTTAGGGGAAAATGGATGTAAACATGGGACAATGAGAACATCCTGTTAATTTTGCAGTGATACAAAACATCTCCAGAAAGAACTATCAAGACAAAAAGTGGAAGCCCAGCTTGTTTTAAAGACACAAATTTCAGTTTTGAAAGTAATGGATGTTTTTTCAGTTTTCTTCCAGTGATTTCTGTTAACATGTCGTACTGATTACACTTATTTAATAGCTACCTGATACTCAGTGCACACATACTAAGTTTTTACTCTGTCTTCAGCTGTCATTCCTTATTAATTTCTCCTTGCAATTTGATACTGAAAAGATGTCTACTTTGATTTCTACATTTCAGAACATTCTCTATTTTTTAAGCCTAGATGGTTTAGATATGGATGAAGTGTCTCTATGCAGGAATAAATGTGGAGGGCAGTTAAAAGATTTTTTCTTTTTTTTTTTTTTTTTTAAGCAGGCATGTTCGCACGCATCCTAGATCAAGAAAGATGTAACAGCACAGGAAAAAAAAAAGTTTACATGTAAAACTTCCCAGTTTTTCTGACCTTAGAAAAGTGAACAAGTCAGTTAATTAATAGATCAACATTTCTGTAATGCATCCATGGCAATCTAACTACTTGAACAAACATTTTGGTAACTCTTTATAGAAACCCATAGAATTTTTTTAGTAGCTAATATTTCATTAAGCTACAGCTGTTAAAGTGGTTTGATGTTCTTTACTAGTCCTAAACAGCTGTTTATAGATACTCTTTCTCAGGTTAGCCCCTGAATGCAAGGAATAGTCCTCTCAGGCCTTGAAAATAGAAAAACATTGGCTTTAAGAATTTATTTTTGTTCATATTTATCAGCTACTCCACTGCATAAATAGTATATTTATATACCATTTATATACTATATCCTGTATCTGGCCTTTCCAATCTGTAAATTTTTCCCTTTCTTTCCTTCTGCTCAAATTCATGACATTCTTCTGAGAGCAAGTTCTCCTCTTGGCAGTGCTGACTGAGCTTGCAGTTTCCTCCTAATAAATTGGCCTAGCTACCTGATTAATCTTCACTTTCTCTGCAAGGGGTGCTATCTCCCAGCATTGACTTGAATTTCCAGTTCGCTCTCCATTTCCTTGTGAAGAAAAAAAAAAACTAAGTCAAATGTAATTGATATACCTGAAAATTAAGCATATTCTCCTCTCCTCACTTCTGAATTTATGGTATAGAGCCTGGTGGTGGGTGCCCAGATAAGTGAATGGGCAGGGCTGTCTTCCAAGTAGGGTGCACAGAGCCAGCTGTGCACTTCAGAAAATTCACATGCTGGATCTGCAGCTGCCTTTTACTAGCAAAAGGAAACCTCAGATCTGATCAACCCTTGTGCTGAATATTGTTTATTTGTAATTTTTTTTCCAGCTTGACTTCAAATAACTGGTGTTTTGGGTTCAGCAAACTCGTAATCAAGAACCTAGTGATTAGGACACTTTTATGAGAAGAAACAGGATTTTTGTTCTGGTTTTTCAAAAGGAAGATGTGGGAACACTTATTTTGTGTTTTACCAGCTAGTCTAGTGAATCTCTTCTTTGTTCTCCTTTCTTTAGTAAAGAAAATGAAGACTTTTTTTTTTTTTGTCTTAAAGTTTCTTACCAACATAGAAAAAACTGAGTATTACCCATTATAAAATGGCTGTTGTGTCATGATTTCATGTTCCAGCCCTTCTCTTTGCCCCTTAACTGCCACTGACCTCCTGGCATTGAGCAGAAATGTGGAGACTTTGTTTTTCTGTCTCACATATGTGTTCTTGCATGTGAAGTGTCTTCAGTCCAGGCTGGTCTTTGTCAGTTAGGACACTTTCCTGGACTGCATCACTCCCTCACCTTTTTCACAATGACCCATCCTCATGGTTCTCTCTAGTCTGTTCAGCACCTGCGGTGCTTATTTTCTTATGCAAGAGTAGCAGACAGAGCCTGAGTGATCTCCCTTTGCCTCAGGTCGTGGCAAGATGGACTTGCAAAACCAAGGCAAAGAATGGAGAGTTTTGTATCTGAAGAGGAAAAAGGAGCAGAGGCAACTTTAGCATATGGGACTGTGACTTCTTCAGAGCAGAG
Organism: Ceryle rudis; assembly: GCA_033439905.1. Taxonomy (NCBI): domain Eukaryota; kingdom Metazoa; phylum Chordata; class Aves; order Coraciiformes; family Cerylidae; genus Ceryle; species Ceryle rudis. The sequence continues at coordinate 4,731 of JAAGNO010027114.1, forward strand.
GAGCTTGCTTGGTTGCTTGGCAAGGGACATCCTGTAGAGGAGTTGTTGCTTTGTTTGTATTTTAATCCATGTGCAAAAGTAGAGTTTGAGCAGTTTAAAAAGTATGAGCTTTAACGTAGAGACCTGCAACTTTAGGTGGTATCTGAGGGCTGCATTTCAGGACTGCAATTTGAGATCTTCACGGGCAATATTTTATTTTCAATTTACTTGTAAGATTTTTTTCTTTCTCCCAGTAATTACTTTATGTATGTATTTATACTTCATGCTTTGAATGATATATCTGACCCCACAAACCATTTTTTTTGCATATAAAGGTTGTTCTACATAACCAAACTTTTTTTTTAGTTCTTGAGGCTTCATAGCTTCATGACATCTTGAGGATAACATTTTACATCCTGATTGTAAAAATAAAACCAAAACAACCTCAGACCTATAGTAAAACATGTAAAGTCTTAACAAAAAGTATTCCCTTCTTAAATTCTTTTGAAGTTTAGCTAGTTTACTTTTATAAAGGGAGGGAAATGAATAACAGGGATTTATTGAGTAAACATGCTGTTAAACCCCTACAGCTTAAGAATATATCTGATGTTTACTGTGTTGACCAATTTGTTCTGGCAGCTCTAATTCCCAGGTTGTGAGGTATTTTGGCTTTACCCTTTGGAGAAAAAGCTAGGGCATAAAAGCTTACTTCTTGTGTATGGTCAGTAAATATAAATTAAAATTATTCTTGAAGATTTTTGACATTTGTTGTACACCTTTGACAACCAGATTGACATGAAAGACTATAATAGCTCCTGAGCAGCTGCTAAATTCCATTGTATCAATGATCTGTGAACTAAACAGAAGTTGACTGATAGACTGTAGTTTGCTTTGAAGAAGCCATCATGGGCCATTGGGACAAAAATGGTCTTTTAAGAAAGGGGCCTCAGTATAAATCCACAACACCTTGAAATCAAAACTAAATAGCCTTAGGGCTATTTGGATTCTATTTCAAAACTTCAAATGCTTTTTGAAGTGTAAACCCTTGGAGATGGAGCTCAGACTTAATATGTGTCTATAAAGCACTAGGCATATCTACAGGTGAGCAGTCATCATCTGCCCTGATGGCACATGAGTGTACAGTTCTGACTAAGAGGGACTAGTCTCTCACCCCAAAGCTGTGTGGTAGCCACTAATTAATGTCTAGACTGCGTGAGCAGATTGGCCAAGCCTGCACTCAAGTGTTCCTGGAACCTAGGGTTCCCCTGAGTTCCCAAGGCTGCTTTATTATGAAACAGTTTGTGTGGCATTCTCAGTCTGAAACCTCACATCAGAGATTTTTGTATCAGCCTAGAAGAGTGGTATTCCTTTGTCATGAGTCTTCTGGAATAATATTCAATAACTGTATAGAGAAAAGAGTCCACATCCTGTGAAGTCTCACCTATATGACCTGTGGAGTGAGCTTGGCCACTGTGATGAAAAGGCATAGTTGAAATAGTCAAAACAAGAAAATATCCAGTTGATGGGGGTCTACTTCCTAAACTTGTTTCCTGGTCCTTTTTTAGTGAATGATGGAGCCACAGATATGTGCCTCTTTGGGCCACCCCTCCTACCTATACAGTAGCAGCAATAAACTTCCTTTCAGAAGTCTGCATTATCACAGAGTTTTTGTTTGTTTGTTTCTCTAAATTAGAGAATGCCTGCTGTCATATTTTCTCCACACCTGGCCTATTGCATTTTGAGCCAGCTAATAAAATCCCAATTCGGGGCTCTCTTGGGAAGGTGTAGAAAGGAAACAGCTGGCTGTGACAGATAGTGCTTTGTGTGCTTCTGAAAGGTGCTAAGCATTACAGAGGTACAAGGCTTGTATGAAAAAGAAAAAAAAAAAAACCCACAAAATTTTCACTCAATGCAGATGGCAAAAAAAAATTTTGCTCAAGTGTTGCAATAGTCCTTTAGATACATAAAAGAAGTCAGTAGTGGGCCTCTTGGAAAACTGACTGCAGGGCTCTGTGGCATTCATGGTCATAATACCAGGAATCACATGCCAGTGCAGCAGTTGCAGACCTAAAGGTGTAGTATAGCACATTTATGTGTCAGATTCCCCACCCCTGCTCCACAACCTGGCAAAGTGAGGGATTTCCTCTTTGTATTCTATTATCTCTCATTTTTGTCTGTCCTGGGATCAGCTGAGCAGACAAGTGTGTATGAGAGGGCAGTGAAGAGGTTTCTACTAACCTGCTGCAGGTCAGTAAATTACTTCAGATAATTCAGATGCTTGAGCTGGGCTTTGTTTCCCTCTGCTACTTGTGGCTTGTACTAGCTATACAGAATGCACTTTCCTTGCTTCACTGTTCTTCTGAAAAGGAGCTTCTTGTTCAAGGTTGGAAGAGTTGTCCAAAAGATCACAGCTGTCTATTCCCAAGTAAATTGCAGTGAACTAGTAGAAAAAAAAACTTGGTAAGATTAATAGTCTTAATTACCCACTCTAATTAATAAACATGGAGAAGTTTTCCCTGGCTACTTGCACAAATTTTATTTTCAAAGTACAGAAGATCTTCCCATAATGCTAATTGGTTATGAGTTTATGCATCTAGAATTGCTCATCCTCAGACCTATAATGAGGTTGCATCTGTGTGTTGATGAAAAGTGGAGCAAGCACATCCTTTTTTTAGTAGATCCACATAAAGCTGATGAATGGTGAGTGATTTGCTTATGAAAAATATCCTGAAGTATGACAACTGCCAAGCAAAACTTTCTCAAGTTCTGTGGAGAAATCTGAAGACCAATGAATACATGCTTTTGTTTATGACAATGTATTAAAAAAAGGAAGCTGCTGAATACCAAGAACAATTTTCTTTTGAAGATGTAGAGAGGAAACTGACAAATGCCAAATGGATTTTTCTGTAATAATGAAATGAGGAGAAAGCTAACAACTACAGTGTAGATGGCCTGCCCTATGCTTATTAAAATTTATAGAGGAGAAACTAATTGTTCACTTGCAGAAACTCAGTTAATGGGCCAAAGATATTTGCATGATTATGAATATACTTGAGCATGTGGTGTTAGTTTATGTTGCTCAGTTAGTCTAAGTATCTTGCCTAACATCATTTGCCAAAAGAAGGGATGCAACTGCTTTTCTCTTGATTATGCAGAGATACTCTATAAGCACCTCACAAAAAAACCCCATTTTATTAGCAGACCCTACTTGCTGCTTGGCTGAGTTAGAGCAGGATGAAAGCACGAGAACATTAAGAATTCCAAGCTGAATTACAGCAAAACAGCTGATTTATATTGGATTTGTGCAGCTTTGTTTAACTGATACTGTTAAGGGAGTTTGGGAGTGGGATAGAAAAAAGAAAAAAAAAAAAAAAAAAAAAATCCCAGAAATGTTTAGAACTCTTCATCCCTATGGGTTTGACACTGAAAAATCCTGCATGAATCTCTGTTATTAAAAGCACTGAAGTCTATAACAGAGACGTGTCGGATGAGAAATAAGCATTGCTAAAGATGAAAGGGCACAATAGGAAGTTGAGTTTTCCCTGCAGAGCCCTTCTTGCCTTCATCCCTTGGAGCAGACTAGATTTGTCTTCCCTGGTCCATGGTAGATCTGTGAGTCTAGGGAAGGCATTAAGTGATTTAAGAGTTGAAGCTTATCCCTTTCTGGGTAACACTCACTTCTTAATTCTGAGTTTTCTGTTAGAAGTCTTTTTATTTTTTTGGTTGCTCACAACCTATTTGGGACTATGGAGGAGAATATGTTTTTTATTTGCTCACTCTTTACTTTGTATTTGGGGAAGAGTCTAGGGTGGTAGGCAGTGTTCTGATGTTAGTTCTTACCTGGTTGTAGTTCCTTGTGTGGGCAGGATGGTTTTTGGAGAGAGGGTGTCAGGCTGTTTCACCCCAATGATCAACAGGGCTACCTGGAGGTAAATGGACTGTGGTAGGGGACAAAGCAAGAGGTGGCCAGAGGAAGAAAGCAAAATAAGGTGAGGAGATTGCTGAGTGGAGCAGAAGCACAGCTGTGCTAAGAGCCCAGCCTAAGATGTTCAGGAGAAGCCAAGAATAAAATTATTTGCTAGCTTGTCTCTCACTGGCAGATCAGAGCTGTTAGAGCTACTATTTGGTCTGATAAAACATTGTGTTAGCGCTTGCTTTTAAGAAGAGGCATTCATAACTCAAAACACTGGTTAACTGAGGATAGCAGCAGAGGCATTTAAACTTTCATACATAGAAAAGACACATTTTTGTTGAGTATGTTTTTTTTAATTTATCGCTTGACACATTTGCTATACTTGATTAATTTCTGTTTTAGTTAAAACAAATGGAGAGCACATAGATTCCTCTGTAGTAGGGCCCTCCAGGCCCTTTTTCAAATTATTCCAGCCATGCACCAAATTATTTCAGCCACGACTTTAGGAGAGAAAAAGAGTGAGAAATGCTATAAATTTATCTTTTTAAAAGCAAAGGTGAATCTTGTCTCTTTGTTCTTGTGACAGCTCTTCTTGCTAACTCAGGACGATACTGTTCCAGAGCAAAGGATCTCCACCACTTACTTTAACCCAGAGCTTGTATCCTCCTTATTTCAGATAGCTAATCATGCTGTACAGCCAGGAAAGGGATATGTCTTGTGTTGTAGCTCAGCTGTCTGATGATACAGCAGTGTCTACCATTCAGATGTAAAATCTGCAAGAACAATGGTTATAATAGTGTTTGATCACAATTTGGTCATAAAATATGGATTGTATAACTAAAACAAGTAGATCATAGCTATGCTTTCCAGACTGAGACTCAGCTGCTCTTGAATGTGCATTGGCTTGACATATGTATCTTCATTTCTTTTTTTGCCTTGCTAAAAACTAGATCATTTATATAAGGCATAGCCCACCCCTCCCCCTGCCATCAAAATGCAGACTTCAAAGTCCCCCCTAATATGTATTACAGGAAAGCGATACACTGACTGTAGCTTTCTCCTGGGCTTCACCAGTTTGCCTTCCTAATGACATGCATTGGCTATGCCATAGGCTAATTCATGAAGAGGGCCTGTAATCAGAGACAGCTCTCTCTGAATCTGAGTTAGGAAGGAGAGGGTCTGTGTCCTTCACTGGGAAAGTGTCTCGGTAGAGTGTCTGGGAGTGGTGATGGCCTGGTGTTACTGCACTGCCCACACCTATTTGGAGCAGTCTCTGATACAGTCTTTTGAAGCTCCAAGACCATGTTTGCAGTGTTCAAGGGCTGTAGTTCAAATGGACACTGTTTCTAGCATGATCCAGACTGCACTTTTAGCCTCTTCTTTCCTACTACCTTCCTGCTGCAGCATGAGAGCCCTGAGTTGACATCTAAGAATATATACTAGGATCACTTCTTTTAAAGAAAAAAATGTGTGAATCTTTCCATCCTGCAAAATCCTGAGCTACCTAACAGTCCCCAGGGCCATCATCCTTCCCTAATAGCACCCATTGCACCTCTTGTTTCCCTTTCATACATGCTGAAAAGGACATTTCTGTGCAGGGTTCCTATGCATAATTAAATTTCCAATTTTGATGTAGAAGCTACCTTAAATTCTGAAGGCAAAATAGGTTCTTTTGCTTTGCCCCACCTGTGAGGAGAATTTGAATTTCTTTTCTAGAAGAAACTGCATTCACCAGATAGGGGTCACTCCTACTTTATTATTCTCCCATCCGTGCCTGTGCAAAAGCACACAAAGAGAACTGTGTTAGGAGAAGCCTGTAATCCAAGTCCTATCACAAAAATTCTCAGCGAGTCAGTCCCATTCTAGGCAGCTCCTGGTATTTGACCATTTATTTCCTTTATTCTTCCTCCTGAAATAACACATAATGGATGCACCTGTCTGGTCATGCAGAGAAAATGAGGGCACCGCATGTAAGTTAAGTAATGACTTTCTGGCCCTAAATGTTTCCCCCAGCACTTTGGTCCCCAGCATGTACTGGTACATATTTTTTGTCTCACTCTTTTGAAGCAAGATTCAATTTAATTCTCTCCAAAGTGTCAACTGCTGTGATTGCTTTATTACTCAGCCTTATGCCACTCACATCTTATCAGATTTTAAATTACCATATAAATCTACATAGTTAGACAATATAAGAAACATAATTTAAAATGTATCTAATCTCATTTTCAAAGTTAGATAAGAAACAATCAACACTTTAGAATGAAAGCAATACCCCTAAGCCAGAAAACGGTAACCTAACAAAATTATCTGCACTAATCATCATTAACTATAATAATACTTGCAAAACAAAAAATACTGGTATAATTAATTGTAACATCTAGGAGGTGAAAAGAATGAGACAAAAAAAAAAAATCTCAGATTACGTATTATTTGCTAATTCTACAACAAGGAAATATGATGGTTTGCTAATTATAAATGCTAATATTGCTTAAGTTTTAGCAGAATAATTGTAGTGTACTGCTTGTATTATAATCTAGTAGGCATGGTGTAACCTTTGTGAACTTGAACTCCTTAAGTGGAGAAAACAAAAATTAAGGTAGCAACAGTGCGTGGCTGGTAATCTATATACAATTACCTTGTGGTCAGCAAGAATAAAGCCTGCTGCTTGGTGTCCCCAGGGAAGGTAGCTGCTGGAGTGGCCAAGAGGTCAGCTGACTTCCTCAGCTGGCCTGAAGGGTGGGTGTCAAGTAGAAGGGGCCAGTCTCTTTTCAGTTGTGCCCTGTGATAGGAGGAGAGGTAATGGTTGCAAGGTGAAACGGAATAAGCTCCATCTCAACATGAGGAAGAACTTCTTCACTGTGAGAGTGACAGAGCCTGGAACAGGTTGCTCAGAGAGGCTGTGGATTCTCCTTCTCTAGAGACTTTCAAGACCCGCCTGGATCTGTTCCTGTGTAGCCTGCCCCAGGTGATCCTGGGCTGGCAGGGGGGTTGAACTCGATCTCCAGAGATCCCTTCTAACCCCCACCATTCTATGATTCCATAATTGTAAGTACAGACCTGAGAGTAATGCTTTATTAATACATGGGAGGCAGATAGTTTGGAAGAAACTTTTCCTGCCTTGGAGGGGGAAGATTTGGCAGGAGTTGAAATGGGAATACTGTACTAAAGGAACAAATCAGGAAGACTTGTTTTGAATTTTATGAGTTGTTTGAAAGCAAGCTCTCAAAAGTCCCATTACTGAGAAAGCATTCAGTCTGATTCCTTAGGCAAGAAAAGAAAACAGAGATAAACAGCCCTGAGGCAAGAATGGCCAAGATGTCATAGAGTAATCTTGACTTGGGCTCTGTAGACCTGGGTCTTAGAAGTTGAGTCTCTGAGGGCTAGGAGGTACACCAACCAAAGACGTGATTGCCTAGTGAAACCTTGACCTCCTGTGATCTGAGCAACGTGTTTCACAGGTGGAGTTTCTGCAGCAGCAGCTGCCGGATGACATTGGCATTCTGCTGTCTTAGGCGCTCACTCCTAACTGCAGTGCTTGGAGAACAGTTCTAGCTGCTTTTCTATTAACTCCAGTTCTGAACACACGGTGAGGGGACTGCAGTGCTTCCTCACCTGTTTTCATGCATTTGCTCAGGTTATTAAATATTCAGTTTGTGTCCTGGACTGCAAGCCTTCCTGTTGTTAAAAGGACTGTTTGACTACATGCATAATAATTGATGTGAGTAACTGAAGCTTAAAATAATGTGACTTGGCCCAACACATATGAAATAAAAGATGGGTAGACTGAAAGGAATGGGACTTCTGAGGAGAGCTGGCAGTGCTGCCCATCAACTGGATGGATGGCTTTGTGCTAGAAAAGCCTGTCTTCACCTACATATAACTTCTGACTTTAGGAGTCACACTGAAGGTTTCCAAGACCAGCATCTGCTTTATAGTGATTAATGTGTGGTGTGTGTTTGCATTTAAAAGTTTCAGATGATATATGTTGTTCCTGAAAGGAAAAGCACAGGATTTTCTTCTGGGTGATTTAAATATGAGCACCTCACTGAGAAGCTGCAGATCCCTTATGATACAGAGTTTACTCACGAGGAATAACCAAATTCTGTGACTGATGCTCCAGAAAAGGTCAGATCTTGGTCGGATGGCTGCCTCTCAAGCCCCAGGAGATGAAGCTGCAGGAGGGAGCACCAAAGCTTCATGTTCCCAGTTGACCACTACCCTTGCAGAAGCACAGGCTTTGGAACAGAGGACCTTGGCCTGTGTTTTGGGGGTCTTTGGGTGTTGGCAGAGAGAGACCAGTCTCCCTGCATGGGAGGGGATCTGGACATGGGAATGTCAAGATCTCAGGGGATTGTTTCAGGCTTGGCTGACTAGAGGAGCTGTGCTGGGCAAAAGCTGCTTACTCTTTCCCTCTTCTCCCACCTTTTCCTCCTGTAGCTACACCACTGTGGCACAGTGTGCCCCCATCATGCTGTGTGGGGTATGAAATGCCACAAGGCCACTCACCATGGGGAGAGGTGAAGAAGGGAAAGGGATGGATGGTCACACATGACAGAAGCCAGCAGCCCTACCCATGTCACTGCAAAGCTCATGGGCAGACCATGAGCTGAGCTCTGCTCTGCCAACCACTGTCAGATCTCTGCTGCCATCCCTAAGTCTATGCATGGCTGGGGTTTTCACAGGCTTCAGTGCAAGCTACACTTGAGTTAGTGACATTAACAAACAATTCTAGAAAAGTACTTGTAAGGGTGGTATGTTCATGCCTCCAAAGATAATTAGGAAGAAAACCATCTTTTTCTGATTGCTGCAGAGTGACACAAAGTCCCCAGTGGCTGTATACTCATTTGGTTTTATTGCTTTATCGGAGCTGTGCTGATTCATCTGGGCAGATGAACTCATTCAAACATAGATGGTGTCCAAGATTCAAATCGCTAGGCTTGTAAACAGTTGGAAAGCACAGGTACTGATAGTGGGGAACAGAAACTATTTTTTTAATTGCAAGAAGTGAGAACCTCTGCTTTGCATTTTGGCTATTTGTTTTGTTCGTGTTTTCCCAGCATTTACAAATCAAGTCTCATTATTTGTTCTCTTTTCATGTTAAAATGCATTTCAAAAAGACAAGCATAGATATCTTAAAATTTTATAGAGCTGAATTCTAAGTAGTCTTATTGTATACTTTTTTCCAAAATAAGGAAAGCCTTCCTGTAATTTCTTTTTTTCCTTATTTCTCTTCCCCTGCCCTCCCACACCTTACAGGGGAAATTCTTTGTATAATTTTTGTTTTACACAAACAATTTTGGCTGACTCCATCCATTTTTTTTTTTTCCACTTATGCACTGTGTTTGAAAATGCAAAACCTACTACAAAGTGAACAGGAAGCTGGGCACGTACTTTGATGCTAGTTCTGCTTTTTGGAAAACTTATAGAACATGCACTCAATCTGTCTAGCATGCAAAATTTAGTGCAATATAACTAAAAAATTGAATAAATTTTCTACTAAAACCTAGTAGACATTATGAACTGCAAACTGGTCAGGCCAGTCTCTTTTGTCTAAGCATCAAAGTTGATTAAACATTCTCAGATGAAAAGTAAAATACAGGTATACACTGTCTAATAAAAAACATAAGTTATAAAAGTGATGATGTCAACAGAACAAAAAAGTATCTGGAATGTCTACCTTTTGGCACCTGATAAATATTTCATTCACTTCTTCTTTATTGTCTGTTACCTGGTTGTCATGAGTCATCAAATTTTGTTATTGTTTTTTGGGTGTTTCTTAAGTGTGGTTGTTTTGTTTTGGGTTTGTTTGGGGTTTTTTTGGGTGGTGCTTTTTTTGTTTTGGGTTTTGGGGTTTTTTTTGGGTGTATGTGGTTTTGTTTTTTGTTTGGTTTTTTTGTCCCCCTTTGACTAGTTCAGATGATCAGCCTCAGAATTTGAGAGGAAGAAAACTAGGAAATATATTCTTTAGTTGCTTCTATTTTGTATTATGACAGATTTTCTTTCTGATATTAATCTTCTTTCTGACATCTTATCAGATTACTGCAACTTATTTTTAGGCTGGGAAACTGAATGAAAGGTTGAAGCTGGTGTATGAAGTCGGACTGCTTTATTGATAGCACACAGAAGAGGCACTTGCTACACTGTAGATGATGTAAATTGCCTCCACTGCAAAGCCACTTTCTAGCCTGTCTGTCCCCAGCCTATAGTGTTGACTTGGGTTACTCTGTCTCAGGTGCAGAAGTTTGTTGAACCACCTGAGTTTTCCTGTTAGCCCTTTCTCCCACATTGCCATGGTGGCAGCCCTGAATTTGCTGCCACCTGGTGCCATCTGCAAACTGCCAGAGGGTTTAGTGCCCCTTGTTATCCAGCTCATAGGTGATGATATTGAACACTATCAACTTCACTATCAATCCCTAACCGATGCAAACTTTTAAAAACAAAAAATGTTGTAGCTGGCAATTAGGATTGGCAGCTGTTGATCCTAAAAGTCCAACTCATCTAGTTACCTCATAGACCACCCATTCAGTCCCAGTCACTGTAACTTATCTGCCAGGTGATGACAGTCAAAGTCTTTAGAAGTGGAAAGTGACATTCTCTGCTGTCCCCTGGTTCCCAGAGCCAGTTGTTTTGTCATAGTAGGTAATCATGCTGCTCGAGTGGTATTTTGCATATCTGTGCTGACTGCTCCAAATCACCTTCCTATCCTTCACATGCATAGAAGTGTCTTTCATGAGGACTTGCCAAATACATAATTTTCCCAGGGACTTAAGGGTGTCTTAGTGGCTTGTAGTTCCCCGGATCTTAGTCCTGCTGTTATTATATTTATTATTTTTTTCTTTTTAAGATGGCAGTAATATTTGCCTTTTTCTAGTCATTGGGGAGCGTGCAAAAGTCAGCACAGCCTTCTGAAGATGATAGAGTTGCCTCATGACTATATTGGTCTGTATGCTTTGTCCTGTTTCATAGACAGGTGTACACTTGGCTTACTCAAGTATTCCATAATTTGGTTCTCCTCTATCTGGTAGTTCCTGTTTACCCCACCTGGCACTGAGACTGACAGCAGGCCTCCTCAATAAAAACTGATGCAAAGACAGCTTTTTGGGCCCTTCACTACTAGAAGGACATCGAGGTATGGAAGTGTGCCCAAAGAAGGGCAATGAAGCTGGTTAAGGGTCTAGAGAACAAATCATATGAGGAGTGACTGAGGGAACTGGGGTTGTTTAGCCTGTAGAAAAGGAGGCTGAGGGGAGACCTTAGCAATCTCTACAACTACCTGAAAGGAGGTTGTAGAGAGGTGGGTGTTTGCCTCTTCTCACAAGTCACAACTGATAGGACAAGAGGAAATGGCATCAAGTTGGGCCGGGGAAGGTTTAGGTTAGGAAAAATTTATTCACGGAAAGGGTTGTTAAGCACTGGAACAGGTTGCCAGTAACTAAAAGATGTGTAGATGTGCCCTTCCTGTAAAGAGGAAGTAACAGCCACTCGAGATCAGCTGCTTTTGGCCTGGCCTGGCCTGGCGCGTAGTGGGGCAGCAAGTCCCAGCAAGGTCTCAGTACTTCCGGGGTTCTCCTTTCACAGGGCAAGGCCTGGGGAGTGGAGAGACCGGCTGTGGATCAGCTGCTCTGGCGGGAGAGGCTGATGAGGTGGGGGCATTGCCAGAGCAACAGCTGCCACCTCTCCGCCCAGAGCAGTTCGTGTGCCAACAGGCCCAGTGCGGGCATGGCAGCCTCCATGCCAGCTTGCGAGGCCCAGAGGGTCTCTAGGCCTGCAGCGACAGTGGTTTGGAAGGAGGAGGAGGAGCAGGCCGGGTGCTGGGAGCTCTGCTAGTGCCAGAGATGAGTTCAGCTGAGGGGAACTGTCAGCTCTCCTGGCACAGGAGGTGAACTCAACTCGTGGTCGTTGCTCCCTCAGAACAGGACCCAGCCATGGTCACCCCTCGGCCGAAAGCCACTACCAGAGGGACTATGGGGACCCAGCCAGAGCTGCCATGGAAACCTGTGGCTGTGCAGGTCTTGGCTGCAGGGAGAGCCTGAGCCTGGCACTGGTACCCGAGGGCAGCAGAAACAATCCTGTGTGCGGGGCAAGCAGGGTAATAATCTGGTCACCTGGGGCAGAGCTGACAGAGGACACGGAAAGGTTAAGGAGCACCAGGGAGTGTGAGAGGGAGGTTGATCAGTGGAGCTGCACCCTGAGGCCAAGGCAGCAGCTGGAAGCTCCACAAGAAGCAGACGATCCCCCTCCCTTCTTGTCACCGGGCAGAAGGAGTGGACTTGAGAGACCAGGGGGAATGGAAACAGGTCCCTGCTCAGGGAGGCAGGTGAATCCTCTCCCAGCCCCCCTTGTCTTCCCAGTTGCCCTTGCACAACAGGTTTAAGGCTCTGGAACTTGAGGGCCAGATGTAGCTGAAGGTTCATTTAGGGAGCTGCCTGGGATGAGTCAGCCAGCCCCCCACATTAGGGGCTGCTTCTGTTAAGAAAAAAAGGCGGGTCGTTGTCATAGGCGATTCCCTTCTGAGGGGAGCAGAGGCCCCATGTGCTGACCGGATCCATCCCACAGAGAAGAGCTGCCTCCCTGGGGCCTGGGTTAGAGACAACACCAGGAAAGTCCCTGGTCTGGTACAACCCTCTGATTATTACCTGCTACTGGTGATGCAGGTTGGCAGCGATGAGGTTGTGGACAGAAGTCCTGAAGTGATTCAAAAGGACTTAAGGGCACTGGGGCAATTGGTTGATGAGTCAGGAGCTCAGGTGGTGTTCTAAGTCCCTTTGGTGTCAGGGAAGAATATGTAAAGGAACAGGAAAACACACCTGACTACCACGTGTCTCAGAGGCTAGTGCTGCCAGTGGAATTTTGTTGGGTTTTTTTTCTGGCCATGGGCTGCTTTACAAGGCCCCAGGCCTGCTGGCAACAGATGGGGAACACCTGCCTCAATGGGGAAAAAGATCCTAGGACAAGAGCTAGTGGGGCTCATTGCAAGGTCTTCAAACTAGACTGGAAGGGTGATGCAGATAAAACTGGGCTTGCAGAGCCTGGGAGCATCAGGCCAGTACCTGTGAGGCACTGTGGTAGTGACGTCTTGCAGTTGGCTGTCTCTGTGGAGGTGGGGAGGATGATCCATGTGGCAGCAGAGACCCAAGAGCTGATAGGCTGGTAACTAGTGAGGCATCTGAGAACGGTCTAGGAGGAACTGGGGCTTCTCCCTCCAAGAAGGTGACAGGACCATTAAGCCAGCTGAAGTGCATCTATACCAATGCACACAGCATGGGAAACAAGCAGGAGGAATAGGAGGCCGTTGTGCATCGAGAAAGCCATGATATAGTTTAGATCACAGAAATGTGGTGGGATGACTTACATGATTGGCATGATGCAGTTGATGGCTACCAGCTTTTCAGAAGGGATGGGCAAGGAAGGTGAGGTTGTGGAGTGGCCTATGTTAGGAAGGGATATGAATGTCTACAAGAGAGCGATGGAGATCACAGGGATGAGTATTTATGGGTAAGAACAAGGGGAAGGCCAACCAGGCAGGTAGTGTGGTGGGATTTTGTTACAGACCACCCAATCAGGATGATGAGATTAATGAAATACTCTGTAAGCAGCTGGGAGAGGTTCTGTGATTGCTATGTCTTGTTCTTGTGGGGGACTTCAACTTCCCAGATGGGTACCGGTACTATAATACAGCAGAGAGGTAACAGTCCTGGAGGTTCTTGGAGTGTGTGGAAGATAACATCCTGACACAGCCGGTGAAGGAGTCAAATGGAGAGTGTGCTGCTTGTTAACTGAAGGACTTAGAATCATAGAATCATTCAGGATGGAAAAGACCTGTTGGGATTATCGAATCCAACCACTTGTAGGAGATGTAACAGTTGGTGGCCATCATGGGCTTTAGTGACCATGAAATAGAGGGTTTAATCCTTGGAGAGGGAGGGGGGTCAGCAGAACTGCCATCTTGGATTTTCATAGGGCAGACTTCAGCCTGTTCAGGAGACTGATTGGCAGTGTCCCTTGGGAGGATGTCCTGAAGGACAAAGGAGTCTAGGAAGAAGGCTGGGCACTCTTCAAGAAGGAAATCTTAAAAGCACAGGAATGGGCCATCCCCATGTCCCAGAAGATGGGCTGGTGGGGAAGAGAGTGGCTTGGCTGAATGGAGAGCTTTGGATGGAACTCAGGAGCAAAAGGGGAGTCTACAGCCTTTGGAAAAGTGGGCAGCCACTCAGAAGGACTACAAAGATGCAGTGAAGCTGTGCAGGGAGAAACTTAGAGCCAAAGGCCAACTTGAACTCAATCTAACTATGTCTGTAAAAGACAATAAAAACTGTTTCTATAAATGCATTAAAAAAAAGGAGGACTTGGGACAATCTTCATCCTTTATTGGATGCAGGGGGAAACCTAATGACTAGGTAGGAGGAAAACACTGAGGTACTTAATGCTGCCTTTGCCTTAGTCTTTAATAGTGGTACTAGTTTTTTGCTAGGTAGCCAGCCCCCTGAGCTGGAAGACAGGGATGGGGAACCCAAGGAGGCCTCCATAATTCATGAGGACCTGCTGAACCACCTAGACATCAGTCTATGGGGCCAGGTGGGTTACACCCAAGAGTGCTGAAAGAGCTGGCAGATGTGCTTACCAAGTCAGTCCTCATGATTTATCATCAATCCTGGCTAACAGGGGAGGTCCTAATGGACAAGAGATTAGCAAATGGGATACCCATCTAGAAGAAGGGCTGGAAGGAGGACCTGGGGAATTGCAGACCTGTCAGTCTGACCTCAGTGCCAGGGAAGGTCATGAATCAAATTAGCTTGAGAGATGTAACATGTCATTTACAGGACAGCCAGGTGATCAAGCCCAGTCAGCATGGGTTCGTGAAGTCCAGGTCCTAACTGACAAACCTCATCTCCTTCTGTAACAAGGTGATGCGCTTGGTGAATGAGGGAGAGGCCATGGATGTTGTTTACCTGGATTTTAGCAAAGCTTTTGACAATTCACCACAGCATGAAAAACTGGCTGACCTAGGCCTGGATGGGTGCACACTCTACTGGATCAAACTCTGGCTGGATGGCTGGTCCAAGAGAATGATGGTGAATGGAATTAAATCCAATTGGTGGCTGGTCACAAGTGGTGTTCCCCACTTAGTGCTGGGGCCACTCCTGCTTAATATCTTTATCAATGATCTTAATGAGAAGATTGAGAACACCATCAGTATGTTTGCTGATAACACCAAGTGAGGTGGGAGTGTTGGTTTGCTTGAGGGTAGGAAGGCTCTTCAGAGGTACGTGGACAGGCTGGATCAATGGGCTGAAGCCAATCATATGGGCATCAACAAGGCCAAGTGCAGAGTCCTGCACTTGTCCCACAAACACCCCAATGCAAAGCTACAGGCTTGGGAAGGGGTGGCTGTAAAGCAGACTGGTGGAAAGGGACCTGGGGGTGTTGACCAACAGCTGGCTGAATATGAGCCAGCAGTGTGCACATGTGGCCAAGAAGGCCAATGGCATCCTGATCTGCATCAGGAATAGTGTGGCCAGCAGGACTGGAGAAGTGATCGTCCTACTGTACTTGGCACTAGTGAGGCTGCATCTTGAGTACTGGGTTCAGTTTTGGGCACCACAGTACAAAAAAAGACATTGAGGTGCTGGAGCTGGTCCAGAGAAAGGCAACAAAGCTGGTGAAGGGTCTTGAGAATAAGTCTCATGAGCATCTGAGGGAGCTGCTGTTGTTTAGCCTGGAGAAAAGGAGGCTGAGGGGAGACATTATTGCTCTCTACAGCTACCTGAAAGGAGGTTGTAGAGAGGTGGTTGTTGGTCTGTTTTCACAAATCACAACTGATAGGACAAGAGGAAATGGCATGAAGATGTGCAAGGGGAGGTTTAGGTTGGACAGTAGGGAAGAGCTTCTATACCAAAAAACAGTTATCAAAGACTGGAACAGGATGCCCAGGGAGGTAGTGGAATCACCACTGTTCCTGGATGTATTTAAAAGCCATCTAGATGTAGTGCTTAAGGTTATGGTGTAGTAGAGGTACAGGTAGAGGAGTTAGATAATGGTTGGACTGCATCTTTAAGATCTTTTCCAACCATAATGATTCTGTGATGTGCTTAGTTACACAGTTTAGTGGTGGACTTCACCATGCTAGGTTAAGGGTTGGACTCAATGATCTTAAAGATCTTTTTCCAACCTAAATAATTCTATGATTCTGTAATTCTAAATAACCTGGCTTTTTCCACAGTTTTTTTTCTTATATAGGCCAACTCCTCATTCAGCAGCAAGCTCCGATTTTCCTGTATCTTGATGTTGCTGCCAAGGTACCTGCAGACTCCCTTCTTGTTGCCCTCTCAACTCTCAGCCATTTCAGCTCCAGTCAAGCTCTGACCATCCTGAATGCAACTTTGAACATGGTTGGTCTCTCTTTTGTAGCCTCTCCCGGCTCCCACCTTTCCCATGCTTGCTTTTTACTTCTGGACTCCTCAGGTTTTCTGAGTTCAGCTAGATCGTGCCTGCCTCACTTTGCCAGGGACATCCTGCCAGTCCTCAGCAGTTCTTTAGTCTTCAAGATAGTCCTCTTGTCAGAGAAGGCCAAATACTTTCGCAAATACTATCAGCAAAGCCAGCCCTTGAATGCAGTGGCGAAGTCAGTGCAGCAGCCTCAATATTGTTGAGAAGTCAACAAATATCTGAGGATGGCAGAAGTGTCCTTCCAAACTGACTGTGAAAGCAACTCTATGGAGATCATTTCTGTCAAAAACTGTTCAAAGACTGGTAATATTTGAGTAAACAAATTCTGTCCCAATACTTCTCTGTTTTATTGATTAGGCAGGGAAACTTTTGTGCCTTGTATTAAATGTACATGTCTTTAAAAACACACAGCAATCAAACCTTAACTTCAGCAAGCTTTTTCTCCTCAAGTTTCCTCCTGACCTTTACTGGTCTGAATGAGTAATGCTTTAATTTTGTTTCCCTACTGTTCCTGGTGTACCTCCCTTTCTCCGCCCCCTCCCCCCCCCCGCCCTTTTTTTTTTTTTTTAGGTGGTGTTAGATCGCTGCTTTTTCAATAAGGCATAGGAATTTGTAGCAATGGCATTAGGAGCTCAGGAATTAGAAGAGTGAGATCAGTCTATAGAGTATTGTTCGGTGCTGCTCAGGTGAAGTGGGACTAAAGTAGTTTTATATCAGCATTCATCAGCAACCCCAGCAGGGAGGATGGCTGGGTTGCTTTGTTAATGTACTCTTGCTGTTCTCAGTTACTAAAACATCTGTTAGGGGTCATTGACAGTTGGGCACATAGTAGGGCTGTTCCCAACAACTCTCAATAAGGAAAGGAGAGCAAATGAAAGTATTATTATCTCAGGTCAGGCTGATAAATAGATGCTCATAATCCTGTTGGTTTTGTTTTTTTTCCCCCCCCCCTTATTTCTTCATTCTGTTTTAGAAAAACTCTTGTACCTACCACAACAATATTTTTTTTAAGAGGCAAAAATAAATATAAGTCACATAATTATTATCCAATATAGGGAATAACAAAAATAAGCACTCGGTGTAAGTTTGAGTATCTTTTTTTATTTCTATTTTATTTTTGTTGATTGGTTGGATTTTTGTGCGTGTGGATTTACTGTGGGGTTTTTTTATTTGCTTGATTGTTTATGTTTTCTTTTACAGGCTCTACTGCTTAATTTAATATCTTTTAAACTTAAAAATGTAATTATCATAGCAATACACATAATTGTACAGACGTTTTTACACAAACTGGGACTATCAACCACCATTACAAGAGTAGTGGAGCCTCCAAAATATCTGTTTAATCAAGAATGAATTTCAAACTACTGTGAAAAACTTCTACCTTGTTTTAGTTATTTGGAATTGGGGTTTGGGTTTTTGCATTATAGCTTGTAACATATAGTATGGAAAAACATATTTTGACAAGTTTATTTTTGTGGAATTATAGGTATAATTATATATCGATATATAATTATTGCCAGGTACAATGCTGCCACTTTTCCTGAAGCATATGTTGTTTTAGCTATAACTGATTTCCAGACTGACTTTTATTGCACAGTTTTTCTAGCTATATAGAGTCTTTTCAGGTTAACATGTGTATGCTTGTGTTACAGAAAGTTCAGTCCATCTCCAGTACGTCTGAAGCATATGGGAGTTGGTGGAATTCTGTCCCTGACTGCATTACAAGTTTTGTGGGAAACAATGCAAATAACCCTGCTCCTGTTGTTGCATGTTTCTCCCCCTTTTTGCATACTTCAGAGAGCATATTCTGACTATTGACATTTACACTGTTAAATGTGAAATTATTTGGCTTTTATGTTTAGTGTTATGGACAAAAAGTTGTTCCCTTTTTTCTTTCAAGTCAGTTTATCATATTTTTGTCTCTTTATAAACAGTTAGAAACATGGCTGGTCTTTCAGCACATCCATTGTCTCACTGACTTCAAGCAAAGTACAAATGATGAGGGTCTTGCTTTGACTCCAACCAACTGTGATATATAGATTGTTTTTAAAGATTATATGCCATGGCTGTGCAAAAAGCAAAAATGTTATTATGCTTTTACCCTAACCTCTGTTCCTAGAGGCTGATGGACAAATCCTTACTATCATTAGCTTGGCTACATGGTTGGGTTTTGCTTGTTATTCTGAAGATAGAATTGCAGAGAGAGGGATCAAAATAGCCACTTCCATAGAAATGGGGAAGTGGTGTCCTTCCTCACAGAGGAACACCAACAGAAGTTAAAAAAACTGCTGTGAGGTCCAGGCCTCAATGCTGATAGCTGACAAACTGTTGTCCTCTATCACATCTCTCTTTTTCTCTCTCTTCTTTTTTTTTTTTTTTTTTTTTTTTTCCTGCCTGGACAAAGATGGTGTCTTTTGAATTATTTTAATTTCCATGTCCCTATAAATGCATGGAAAGACCTGCTGGAGAAGGATATATAGCATTAACTTTGCAGTTATGAGAGAAGACTGAAGTGTTTTGCTAATTCCTTTGGGTATGTGCGTAGCTTGTGGATTACTTTTTTTTTTTTTTTTTTTTTTTACACTGCATGCATCTAAGTGCTAGTGCAGGTCTTGTGTTAGCTGAGTTGGAAGAATGCTTTTCTGATAGCTCTTACGCTGTATTCTTATCTTCCTGGGAGACTATAAAAGCAGTTGTGAGCAAGGTTCACTCTTCACCTTCTTTCCCAAAATCCCCACTCCAGGTCTTAGAGCAGAATTCATATTTCATTAGAGATGTATGTGCTGTAGGAGCATTTGGGAACAGACAAGGAATAAGAACATGCAAGTTGTTGTCATAGTTAGACTAGTACAGTGAATTAAATAGTGTTCAGATGAGGGTTTGGATAAAAGATTATTAACTAGCCAAAAGTTAATCTGTGAGAATTGTGTTAGTGCTTTGGGCAACTCCCGAGGCTTGCAAGTAGAGGAAACAATTCCTGAAACTGAGCCAAAGCACACGGGCCTTCATTTCCATGTTTGCCCTAATTCTCGTGGGTGCTTAGCAAACCAGAGTGTGAGCAACAAAAAGTGCAGAAGACAGAAAGCCAGAATGACTTGCCAGTAACACGGTGTTTGCAGTGTTCCGAATTTGACTTAATAACTTCTGGTCTCACATTCTCTGTGTTACTGAATGTAATGACATATTTGGAAGACCCTGTGAACAATAAACCTTTTCATTTAGATGATTTCAGTCCTTTTGGCTTCAAATTCAGTAGCCTAACATTATCTTTTCTGTCATATTCCTACCCAAAAGAAAGTGCCACACTCTAGTACTTTTTCAGCATGTAGGTCTTCCAGGTGAAACACTACTGGTCTTTCATCTTTCCTATCAGCATTAATGTGATTGGAGTGCGCTTTCCCAGTGTGGAAAGGTGAATGGAAATTTAAGCATATAATTGTACTGATTCAGAATGGGAGATCCAGCCTGCTAAGTGTGCCATTTTTCCCCTTTTTCCTTGTAACATGACAACTGCCATGTTTGCTGGCTAAGCTGATTTTGAATAATAAGCCTTCATGCCTTTATTACCTGAAGGTTAAATGTTAATGTACGCTATTATGGGACTGTACCTTGAAGTAATTTGTAAGATGAATACAAGATCCAAAACCATCCTTATTATGCATAGCTAAAGACTTATCGAGAATTATGTCAACTATTTTGATTTTAAGGTTTAAGCTAAGCCTCTAAGATTTGATTTAATACGATTTTGTCTCCCTTTTGTATTAAAAGTCACAGTAAAGAAGAAAATCTCAATGGACCTGTGACACAACAAACAATATCAGTTTTTCAGGAGCCATTTTAATTTCTCATGTCATTGCAAACAAATAAGGAAGTTTTAATCCAAGGACAAGTGTCATGTAACACTTCTATCTGTCATCTCCATGTACATTTTCCTATTTAAAAGTATCATGCAGCATTAGCAAGTTATTGCACTGCATACTAAAAATATTGTGAAGAAGTCATTAGAGCATACATTAACCGGCTGTGAAAACTCATTACTGTGGTTATAGTTAATGTTTCTAATTGCAGTTGATTGTTGATTTGCAGGATTTATCTTTTTTAGGAAAAGATAGAAAATCTTTCTATTTTAAAAAATCTTTCTACTCACCAAGGCTCCATTAATATATATCTAAAACCTAATATGGCCAGGTAACACATAACAGTAAATCTTCTATTAATACAGTTGATAAAAAAATTTCGTCCAGAAAGAAAATTAAAAAATTGAGACAGAAATCTTAGTCACAGATTGAACAAATAAGGAAAGAAGGCTGAATGTTTCTTTTAGCAGAGAGATGAGATTTATTACTGCATTTCACATTTGCTTTCTCTTATTGTGCAAATAAGCATAACAAAATTGCTTACAATTTTCAAAATAAGGCAAAGATACATTCCTATTTGATAATATGTTTCGTTACTTCTGGCATCTCAGTAACTACCTCAGACTCGCTCCTTGTTGAGATATATGGGGTTTCTTTATATTAGATAGTAGCCTGATTCAAGAAATCAAATGCATCTTTCTCAGTTTAAGATACTATCAATGGAGCTGATCTAAATGTTCATCAAACAAGCTACATTTTAGGGATGGCCTGAAATATTGTATGACTAAGAAGGTCATATCGGTGGAGTGATGTTGGACAAAATTCTTAAAGTAGGGTGTATCATATACAGTCAGTAGGTAAAAAGAGCCCTGGATTGCTGGTGGACTCACCAAGTATATATTTCATTATCTTCTTTAAGTAAGTCATGTTTTGGCCCTTCCTGCTATTTTTTCTTTATGTTGTTTGATCCTACTCAGTTCTCCCAAATGTTGTCTTTTTCATCCTGTAATAACTTTCTAAACAAAAGCAAATGGAAGGGGAGAGAGGTGAGGTGAGGAAAGGCCTTCAACTCTTCAAAATTTTTCATGATCTGTTGGTGTGCCTTGTCTCATTTTCTTCTTCCAGGCCTCACCCTTTGTCTGCAAGAGGCTCATTTTCGTGTTTTCCCCTTATTCTCACTCAGTCCATCCTGCTGTCTATCTTGAAAGTCTTGATGCTCTTTTCACCCACTGTCCTTCCCCTGCCCTCAATCTCTTCTTCACCTTTCCTTCGGGATTTCCCCTTTGCTTGTTTGCTGCTCCTGTTCCTATGTGGACAATGACCTGATGTGTCTTCAGGCACCAGCTCCCGCAGTGAATGCATGAGCGCTCAGAGGTGGAAGGAGAGGGGGGGCAGAGACCTGTTGGCAAAGGGCTCTCTCTTCAGCTTCCTCCCAACTCTTGAGCTTAGCAACCCCTCTGTAGCTCAGGTGGAAAGAGAGTGGCTCCATTCATCCCCCGGACTCTGTTTTCTTCCTATATCCCTTCTTTTACTTCATAGCCAGCAGGAGATGGGAGTAGGTATTCTTGCCTCTGAAACAGTAAAGGGTGTGTGGACAGAGGAAAGAAAATTCTCCTCAACCTGACTTCTTGTTATGTTTAGCTCTTAATGTATTTTTCTCTAATAACTAGTATGCAATTCTTAGAGATGGGAAGAATTGGGAGATTATTATTTTTAACTTCCCTGGGGCAGTGTTTGTCTTCTCTTGGTCCTATCAGTAATGCAAATATGTGATGCAATGTGGGGAATAAAATTTCAAATAAACACAAAAATTATTTCCCTTTGTTATATTCTTGGCCGAGTATTGGCTGGCTGAGGAGAATGAGTCCCTTTTTCACTTATAAGTGGATGCCTCCTACTGCACAGGAAAGCAACCTCTGCTATACTAACTCTGTGGAAAGACAAAGGGCCTCAGTCTTTCTTCAAGAGCTTTTATGATTACTTTAAAGAGGTTTTGCAATCTCAAGGGAAAAAAAACCTACAAAAAAACCCCAAGTCCCAAAATAACAAAATACTAAATCTGAAGGGAATGTAGACAGAGGGCACATAGGAATTGTTTTCCTTTTTGCCTCACTGTACAATATGTAAATAGTGTAAGTATCTGTAACATAGGATTTTTTGTTCCTTGATATCCCAAATCCTGAAAAAGTAGAGAGTTACTTTCCACCTTACCAAAGGTAAAGTAAAAGCTAAACAAAATGCTGACTCTAATTACCCTCTGAGAATTTTGCTGTTGGTATTCGTGGTAGCAGAATGTAACTCTGTGTGCTTCATCACAGGACAAGACCTTCAAGAGCTCTAGGGAAGAAAGAGAGGGAAGAGATGGTTTATAAATTTAGTGGAAAATACAGAAGAGAGAAAAAGACCACATGGTTTCTAGGCAAGGGCAGGAACCATACCTATGGGGGGTGCCCAGGCTTTCCCAGCTCCATTACCTTAGGAGACCTGGATCAGGAGGATTTAGCCTCTTCCAGGAAGCATTTTACAGCATCCTGATAGAGCCCAAACCCACATCCCTACGCTGTGCTAAATTCTAACAAAACCCAGGGTTTTCTAGGCAGTGTTTCACCAAAGAAAGTGTTTTGTAGAGACACTGATGAGTTGGGATGTGAAAGCAGGGAGCTGGGCATCTCACATGGGACCATGAGCCCCCGTATAAGGCAGCATGCCTTACTCTGGCAATGCTGGGACCCTCTGCTCCCACAGAGGCAGTGCCTCTGGATCTGCTATGTTTGCAGAGATTCGATGGGCACCAAGACTACAGCTGAATACAGAGTGGGATTGCTTCACACTGAAAAGCTGTGAAAGAAAAAGTGTCATTTGCTATAGACTGTACAGCATTACTTCAAGCACTGTGCACAGTGAAAGAGAGACAACAGCAGAGCCAAATACCGTATCTGCTAAACGCCAGGCTGCTGTAGAAATCTGTGCCCTATGGTTGTCTCAGACTGCACTCCAATAAATCAAATCTGGCACTTTTGTCTAAGAGTTGAATTTTGCTTTGAGAAGAATGAGGTTTTTACCTCTCTTTTAAAACATCCTGTAGCATGTGATCTTTTAAGGGAAGGAGCAGGAAGAGTCAAAGCATCATGCAGACCTCTGTCTTGAGGCTGAGAGTAAGGACACTGAGTATATCCTAGATTCCTTAAAACAAAAAATGGTTGCGAGAATGCTTGGTCCAAAATTTTGTGCTTAAATGTTTGTTCCCACCTCTGTGAAAATGGACTTCACCAGCTGAAT
This sequence comes from Ceryle rudis, assembly GCA_033439905.1. Classification (NCBI taxonomy): domain Eukaryota; kingdom Metazoa; phylum Chordata; class Aves; order Coraciiformes; family Cerylidae; genus Ceryle; species Ceryle rudis. The sequence goes on from JAAGNO010027114.1 coordinate 28,206, forward strand.
GAAATGTCCAGTCTCATACCATTTATTTTTCCTGGCCAAATAATATACTTAAAATGGAAGAATCACACAGGTGGTGTCCATACTTTTGTTTCTGTGAGAAAATACCTGATGAAATACAGGGAGAAACAAGATGAGGGGAAGATGAGCACAGTCTTTGTCTTGCATCTTTTCTGTTCAATACCTGGACCTAAAACCCCACTACTTTCTATATTTGAGGAGTTTCAGTATTTTTAAAATCACACTTCATAACAGAAATCTGAAACAAGGAAACCCACTGAAGGCTGAGTAAGCCAAACTCCCTTTCTTCCCACCACCTTGAAAAAGAGAAGGGCTTACTGAGCTTGTTTCTTGAATAACGTGGAGCAAATTCCATCCTGTGAACTTTCGATTTGTGTTTCCATGTTGGAGTTTTACAAAATTATCCAAGGAAACATTTGTCCTCATGTGAACTTATCATAGAATACTACTATGGAAAGAAGTAGTTTCATAGAACTTCAGCACCCCGTTGCCTTTCATTTTTCCTTTGTGTTTTACGGCCATGGGTCACAACATTAGTTGACAGTAAAAGTGCTGCAGTGTGTGGTATAGTTCCTGCTAGCACCTGTGAAGGCTTCTGGCTTCTGAAGAAAAGCACAGAGCTCTGAATTAAATCTTCTTGCTGTTAGCTTCTGACATGTCAACAATTGGTGGAGAGAGCTGGAGAGGGAGAAAATAGCAAAGAAGGGTTGGTTCATTTTCTATTCAGCAGTGACTTTAATGCTTTTACAAGGATGGGCTAGGAAAGGCAGGGAGCTGTACAGTATAATAAATCTAGAGCTACTCGAGTAGCTGGGAGAGAATGATGCTGCAGTGCTGAGTTCTGGGGGTGTAATCCCGTAATTCAGCAGTTTCAGCTCAGCGAGTGCCACATTGCTTCCACTGGGCTCATTTAAGATCCCAAGGAGTTTCTCGCTGTCAGTTCCTATCTGCATCTTCTTCCCTAGTATTTTCCTTACTCTGAAATCTTCCCTGTCACATTTCATCTTAATTCTGATTTCTTGTCATTTTTCCTTGAGCTGTTCTAACTTTTGTTTTCTGCTATCTCCCACCATTTCCATCATTGAGGTGTTAATGAAGCAAACCACCTCTAGCACAGAGTCCCTAGCTGAAAGCTTTTCTTTTGTTTCCTCTGTCTCAAAGCAAGTACAGGTTCTTCGTATATTTGCTGTCTCTGATATGCTTAATTTTTGCAGCTAAACCAGAACCTCTGCTTCTTTCTTGTATCAAGCCTCCAACAGGAAAGCCTGACTGATGGACACTTTATAGGGAAGTAAGGGTCAGTAGAGCACTGTAGTCAGTGTACACCAACATCAGCAGAACTATTAGTGGTTTATACCAGGATGGATGTAAGCTATTGCAGTTGTAGACTGATATTTCTTGATTTCCCTTTTTTGTTTAATACTTTTACATTTTTAAAGCATCCAGATTAATCTTCATCTCTTTCTTCTTGACTATGTTTTCTTGAGACTAGAAGCTCATTGCAAATTGATTTTAATCTGAGTACCTCTGGGTTATTATTTGGCTTCATCTTTTATATAAACTAGTAATAAATTGTTGGTTGATATTTTTCTGAGCCTGCAACTTGAACAGGTGTGTGCCATTGCCATGTTCTGTAATTTCCTGCTAGTTTCCTTGAGCAAATTCCATTTCTGTCTCAGCATTAGTCATGCATAATCTTATAGCCATGAAACCTTCCTGTTGTTTGGTCAGTGACCCAGCCATCTAATTCTCCTTGGCAATCCTGTCACTCACTGTTTCAGCAAGTATATCCTTTCAGCAAATATATTCTTCTGTCAGCATTTGCCAGTTGTTGCACCACATCTCACTCACTGGTTTTACAAATTTTCACATTATCCTATCTCAGTCCAGTTGTTAACACCTTTGCTGTCCTGATGATTTTTAATGCCTTTGCATTCCAGCAACCTTCGTAAGATGGAGTGAGGTAGAGAAACATCAAAAAAGCTGAGCTAACTTCCTGATAGAGCCATCCTCAGTACAGTACCACTGTGGGAGTTGATAGGCAGCAGGTGCAGCCTCTGGATCCTGATGGTCCTTTTGCCCTCCTTGGAATGACCAGCTGAAGAGCTTCTCAGTTAATGACTAGGAGTGAAAATTCTTACTGTAGGAGTGCACCATTTTTACGACCTTATCCCCAAATACCTGTATTTCAATGACTAGCAGAGGAAGAAGTTTTCCTGTAGTCAGCACCATCCTGAAGCGATCTTATATGGCTTAAGACAGTTCACTATACTTGCCTGATAGCTGCTTGACACTGGTAGGCTTACCAGATGTGCAATCTACTACTTTGGTCGCTGTGAATATGAAGAGTGCATATTGTTTTCTTTTCAGTACTTCTGCACGTGCTCCAGCTTTAAACCAAAGTTTTTTCTATAACTAACAATTTCACCATAGTAAGTTTCCTTTGGGTTGAACAAAATATTCTGTTACAAGTAAATGAATTTTTTGTTGTTGTTAAAGTGCTTTTGAAGATTTTTAGAATGATATAAAGTAAACTTTGAACACACAAATACAATGTTTTTAAGAATGGTGTGCATTCATAGGTAAACTGTGGTAAAATAAGTCATCTTGTTAGAATATTTGGGGTGGGAGGGAATTGAAAGAAGTTTCATGTTGAACTTACTGATTATATGTTCTCTTTACTTTCTAAGAAAGCATTGAATGTGGGAAATTTGTCCAGAACTTTTAAATTCAGGAATTCTTTAGAAGCATGTGTATAAAGTATCTGATTTTATATGTAAAACACTCAATCTTAAACAGGGAGTTAACTGTGTTCTTTAGAATTATTTCAAATTTTCTTCTTTCACATATGAAATATATTGGATTAACACCCCTAAAATGTTTGCCAATGTGTATTCAGACAATCTTTGGGGAATTTTAACAGATCTCTAGATAGCCAGTACTAGTATCCTCAGGGTAGACCTGTCTTAGGTTTCTGCAAATGAATAATTTAAACCAAAACCAACCAACCAACCAAAAAAAACCCAACGAAAAAACACCACTAAAAAAACGTAAAAAGTTAGGTGTTGCTTCAACCTAAAGGATGAGAGAGAAAATATGCTTCCATTTAGACAACGCTTCTGTGACTACATGAAATATTCAGGACTGTGAGGTGATTACCATAGGATGTAACAGAACAATTTATTTAAATAATAAGATAAATTAAAAATTCTGTTGATTATAAACTATTTCCTGTACCAGAGAGCAGGTATTTGGTTACAGGAGGCTGAAATGGCAAATGCTTTTGCCTTTGTAAGGAGTAAAAAGCATCCTGAGGCCAATGAGGTCAGTATCAGCAAGATGTTACTTTTGTCTTTTTTCTCCTTGTTAAGAAGTGGTAGTTTTGGGGTTTGTTTGTTTGTTTGTGGGTTTTTTGTGTGTGTTTGTTTTTTTTTTTTCTTTTGTTCTCAGCTAGAAAATGTCACAGTAGAAATGGAAAGTCTCATCACAAATAGACCATAGACCCACATCATGCTTCCAGCAAATACAGTCTTATTCATATCTGGCTATCATGTTAATTAGAGTGGTTAGCAAAAAGTATGACCTTTTCAAAAATATTTCCACCACATTTTTTCCGTGTAGCAAAAAGAAATATAGTGATTTAGGAAATATTTTGAATGGACAGGGAACTGACTTCAAATCATAGGTTATAGATTTAAAGGCATTTGGGATGCCTTAAGGGAAGACACTGCAGAAAATGACAAAACAAAATTTTGTCTGCATTTCCTAAAAAATGTTTGTCTTGTTTGTTCTTTAAAAATTCTAGTGATGGAAAGTGGATTTCCCTGGCTGCAGTTTCAGCCTGTTATTTCTTGTTCTTTCCTTCATGGACACAGAGAATAAATTATTCCTTCACTCTTTCTGCAAAAGCCTTTAATATACTTGAATTTTTTTTCAGTTAGCAGCCTCAGCTTGTTCAGCCTTTCCTTGTAGGCTATGTAACTTAGATCCCTGATCCTCAGGAATCTCTGCAAGAAACTCACGTGTTTTTTTTTTGTTGGGCAATACCCAAAGCTGAACCCATTACTACAGCAAAATGGTTGACAGCTAGGAAACACAGAAGCAATACAATTTATGCTGTTGTCTATAATGCTGCTTTGATGTACATTTTTTTTTTTTTTTTGCCAGAGAATGACACTGTTGATGCATGTTCTTTGTGATCACTGTAATACCAAATATTTGTCTGGTTTTAGCAGGGTGATCTCCAGTCTCTATTTTTTTGTTGTTGGGGTTTTTTTGTTGTTTTTGTTTTGTTTTGTGTTTTCCCCGCTAACTCTAGCTGGCTGTGTGGAATGCTTATTCTCAACAACAGCAACAAAATAATAATAAAAACAGTCACCTAAAGTACAAGATAATTTTAAATCATGGTCCATCACTCAAACCACTATTGAAAGTATTGAATCAAAGCTGGTACCCACTGGACTAATTCTAATGTATCTTTTGATTTTTGGGATATTGATACCAGAATTGCCCTGACCCAGGTGAAAGACCTTGCACGTGGCCTTGTTCAACATCATGATTTCAAATGGGCCCGCTTCTTAAGCTTGCCCAGATCCCTCTAGATAGCATTCTTTCCCTCAGCTTTGTTAACTGCACCATTTAGCTGGGTGTTATCTGCAAACTTGCTGAGGGTGCACTCAATCCCACTATGTCATTGATGAAGGTAGTAAACAGCACTGGTCCCAGTGCAGACCCTCGAGGGACACCACTTGTCACTGATCTTCATCTGGACATCAAACCCTTTGGATGCAACCATCTGACCAGTTCCTCATCCACTGAACAGTCCGCCCATCACATCTGTATCTCTGTAATTTAGAGAGAAGGATATTGTGGGGGACCATATCAAAAGCCTTACAGAAATCCAGATAAATTACATCCACAGCACTTCCCTTGTCCAGTGATGTAGAGTAAGCTTGTGATTTAGCCAACAGCAGTCTAGTTAAATTTCCTGTTCTTCCTTTACGCTGGTTTAATTTGCTTTTGTGCTTTTATTATAATTTCTTTAAGGAAGTGTTAGCTTTCCAGAATTTCTTTAGGCTTACGTCTTCCCAATGAGGCTGTGTTCTACCAGTTTTCTGAATATATTAACCTCCTTCACAAATTACAATATTTTTATTTTGTTGTTCTTCTCAATCCTTCTTTTTACAAGAACAGGTAATCCTGACATTTTATCCTGTCCCAAACTACTCTCTGATTACCTTTTCTTTTCCTTATTGGATAGACTAGTATTTAAACCACCCACCATTTTAGTTGTTTTCTCCATATTCTGCAAAGAAAATTTTAGAAATCATGAAAGTAACTTTAAGAAATGTCCTGATCTCCCTTAATACTCAGAAGCTAAGAGGGTTCACTGTCAAGCTGCATATGTAGTATCTGCAGGCTTTGATAAATCCCTTGTCTGCAAGAATACCAAAGACCCCAAGCAAAGCACGGTCCGTGGCCTTAATAGTTTGACATCACATTACCAAGCAGATATCTTACAAGATACCTGAAACATCTCATATGGTATCCTTATTTCTTTTCTGTAAATTCTTTCATTTGGAAGAACTACTTACTGAATTTCACTGATTAATTTAGAAAAGAATGCTGTAGTGACATCTGTGAATCTATACAGTCCCAGCTGACAGTTTCTATATGCATTTTCTGTATATATGTGGATAAGATTTTTTTTTTTTTTGCTTGTGTTTTTCTTGTATGCACACGTGTACCATCATATTCAGTCTTCGATAGAATCGGGTCAGTAGTAAGGACAGAAGCAATAAATCTCTTTATCTCTGGCTTTTATGGAAGCAACACCTTTTAAAATATTTTTTTTTTTCTCTTGACTTCTTTCATTCTAGGTTGCTGACTGATTCAGGCAATAGAGCATTGTGGTCAATTGAATCTCCCAAAATCTAATATTAAAAGATGAAAGGAAAAGACCTTTGTGTCAGCAGAATGAACTGAGAAGTGTTCAGGAAGCACCAGTAATTCTCTCTCAAGAAAGCACAAACATGCATTTATATTTTACTATTTTCTTTCTGCTTTTGCTACTGACTTCTCTTCATTAATGTTACAGTTCTTTTTTGTTGTTGTTGTTGTTATATTGTGCCTAATTTCTTCAAGATACTTGATTTGAATTGTAGAAACACATTGAAGAATCACATTTATTTCTTCTTTGATGGTGTCTTATTTAAGAATATTATTTTGCCTTGTACAAAGAGAAAGAGAACATAACATTTCTTAAGTAAAAATAAGTTTACCAGAGACGTGAATGAGAAGAATAAACATTCTGTAGCAACTGCAGAAAGCTTGTTTTTAGTTTCAGTTGCAGATACAGTTTCAACTTACTACTGAAGTTTTCCTGTGTTCCCCACAGTGCCTGCCCTCGAGATGCACTGATGGTGTAATGCACTTAAGGGTCTGTTCACGTGTGTGGTATGATCCTCAGGTTTTATAGGTAGAATTTCTGTAGTTAGATATTTCAGATTAATATGATACAACCATCACAGATATTAGAACATATGTGTCATTCTTGTTTGATACTGAATTGTGGTATTGTGAAAGCTTCTTATTTTTATTTTATTTTTATATTAACATTTCTAAAGGTGCTTCTGTGCAGACAAAAATCCAAAGAACTCAGCACAGAAGCCTCACATTTCTCTGATTAGCAGTTTCATTTTCATTTATCCATTTCAGGCTGAAGAGTCTGTTTTATACATTTCCCCTATTTGTGCACAAATAAGTGTCTACATTTCCAGCTGTAAACTGTAAAGATATTATCAGGACAACTCAGTGCAGTTTTGCATTTCCATTAGGACTTGCTTACAGAACTGCTACAAAGCTATTTTTTTGGCTTTTTGTTTTTCCTCTCTCCTCTTTCTTCTCTCCTCTTTTCCCTCTCAGTTTTTTTCATGTTGACCTGATTGTCTTCAGGGCTAGTCACATTAGCGCATAAATTGTTACTGTGGAACTCATGGCTTCAACTTGTCCCTTACTTTCCTGCAAAGCAAGGTCTGGTTTTGGTCCACATGATAGGTTTACTTCAATGTTGATGCTTAAAATGCGGTAGTATTTTAAACTTACAGCAATGATTACTACAAGTGTTTCCTTTTTGATGAAAAGAGATATGTAATAAGCTAGGACATATATTTTCTCCAGGCATTGAAGCACATATTTTCTGACACAGCAGTGCTGCAGCGTAAAGAAGCTTCACACTAATAAAAAGTTTCCGGCAGATAATTTCTCTGCGTGACCCTGATGCAGAGCGCAGGCATCTCCTGTGTCACTTTTTCAAGTCCATGCACATCAGCTGGGAATGAGGGAACATTTCATCTTTCCGTGAAACTCCATCAGGATGGAGTTTATCATCCAGTCTGTATGCCTGAGGTATCAGATGAGTTTTTAGACAGGCTATCTCAAGTCCTTTCAGACAGAGCACCATACTGGAAGGACAGTGTCTACATCATGGAATCACAGAATTATTCCTACAGTCCTAAAAAAATAAAGCACAATATTCAGTGTATGAGTACTCTGGGTCCCTGGAGTTAGAATCTGCCAACTCAAAGCATAGATAAGAAGTAACCCTTTCCAAATGAGCATGAATGAAGCTTTTTTCTGTTTGTCTATGACAGAATTTTCTTGGAACAAAGGCATCCTATTTATACACAGCTCTGTAGTGACAGCAGGCAACCCCTGGGAAGCTGGGCCTGGCCACAGGAAGCCTTGGAGAGGTTGTGTCTTAGGGATGACTATGTCTCAGATGTAAGCTCTTTGAGGCCTCTCATGGTGGGGTGAGGCTTCATGGTGTTTCATGAACAATAAATTCTGCATCACCCGGCATGGGAAAGGAAGGTGCCTGCCTACCTGTATGCTCTTAAGTACAGCCCTCCTTTCCTTTTAGGTGGTTGACCTTGCTCTGGGAGTAGATAGATGGCAGCTTCAATGGCTTTTCTCCTCTTGTTTCTCTGAGCGCAAATCCTACAGCTGTAACTCCTTTGCATGAAGGGGCTGTGTGAGGGGTTGGTGCCTTCCATACTCTTCTGCCTCCCTTCATCTGGATCAAGACTCACTTAAGCAGCAGTTACACTCTGGTTCCTAGGATTTGCTTATGTGCTATGCTCTGAGCATCTAGGTGCTGTATTTGTGCATGCCAAGGAATTATAGTTATGCATTACAGCAGATGTTTTATGGTAGTTCTGTAATTAGAACTCCGCACTATTATGCCAGAGGCACAGATTTGATCTCTTGCTCTCTGAGCTGGCAGGGGATGGGAGCACTGCTTAGGCAGTGTGCAAAACCCCAGATGGACAGGGAAAAGGAATATTTTCCATTACTCTGCAGTGGCCCTTGTAGCTAACAGTGATGGTATTTTGCGTTCTTATGCTTTTCAGTTAAGGATCTCCAAGTGCTTTACAGGCATTAAAGATGTTCTGTACCCCAGTGAAACAGCTAGTGTGGGGTACAGAGGGATCACTTGATAACTTAGCTCTGGGCCGTAATACAGCAGCTGTCTAGCAAGGCAGGGCAGAATTAGTCAACATTTTAGGGTAGACAGTAAACAATATAGCTTTCAAATATAACCACAGGGAAGATTGTGGTAGGCAGAATGCAATGTCACTTGAACCTAGCCCGAGCCTTTGGGCCAATGTATCTATTTTGAGGGGAAACTGCCAGGTTTCTTAATCCAAACATACATGCCTTCCATCAGCACCAGCCCCTCCCTGCCCCTAACATGATGATGGGTCATTGGCTTTGTGATTCACTGGGGAAGAATGCCATTCCCTGACTGATCAGAGGCTCATAGCCTGGCACTGAGAATTTCAAAGGAGCCAGACATGATCTGAGCCTCCACCAGTCAGAATTTAAGATTAGCATCAATAAAAGTGGATTAAGGCCTTTGTGCAGCAGTCATCAGATCAAGCTTCTAGATCAATTTAGCAGCTCCAGCCAGGATTCTGTATGCATTTTGGTGAATCTTTTTTGTCTGTTTCCTTCAGACTATTTAGTACTATAATATACTTTCCAGTCTCACATTGGAAGTCCTTTCATCTCAGATATTCAGCAGTGTTTCCTTGGTAAATACAGAAAACCCAAGGACATTCATTAAATTTGCTAATATAAAAAAAATCTGTGTGGAGGATTTTGGTTTGCCCTTTCTTTCATTTATCATCATCTTCTCTCATCTCTTATGTGTCTATCTTCATTTCTTTCATTAGTTCTATTTCTTGTTCTTGTACAGCTTATAGTCACTTGTTATACTCCCCTTTAGCTGTAGGGCCAAAATAACTGGGTTATTCACTGTGCTTTAATCTGGGATCAATGTAGAGATCTACATTTTACAGGGTTTTTTTCTTCTTTTTTTTTTTTTTTTCCTTTGTTTAACAGATTTTGTGGCCGTGTTTATGTAACTGCATCTTGAACTCTTTCACGATTCAGGCTATTTTACATTTCTGTAGTAATGATGCTTGGGTGGACATCTTCACTTCTCTGTTTCTGCTGTTTAGTTACAAGTGACAGTGTTAATGTTTTTGTTGATATCTGCTGTTCAACAAGTGCAACAGCTGCAAACAGTTTGGATTTCTAGCATTTGGGATGGAAATACCAATACAAGCTGCAGCTTGAAAAGCTCCTGGATTAACATCTCTTTATTTAGCTAAGTTGCTGACTACTTCTAAAGAAACAATCAGCTATTACAGAAACATTGCAGAATTTGAGCCTGGGAACTCTGACTACTAAGTGATGAATGTAGCCATTCAGCACAGCACATCAGAATCATATTATCACTGGCTACTACCAAATTTTCCTCTTGCGTGTATAAAGCCTGGCTAGGTGATCCAAATTGTCCGTGCTTGATTTGTTTTCATTATAATATGAACTAATATCAGGCTTGCTGTCTTCTGAAATAGCCTTGTTGACTTCAATGCAGCATGATGATGCTAGAGCTTTTCCTTTCTTTGGCACCTAGCTCACTAGCACTGTGCTCTGGTGAAAACAGAACACAGATGCTTTCTCTGCACATGGATGATTTGGGAATAACTCCATTGGAACCTCATGTCATTTTTTCCAGATCACATCACCAGTTGTACCAACAGCAAAAAGTTCCTCTGCAAGCCACTGTGACATTTTAACCTTTCTTCTCTGTAGGTTTGCAGTCTTCTGGTGAAATCAGAGATATTGCTGTCTCTTTTTTCCATTTCTACTGTATGTTGTCATGAATGCATTTTTAAGTCAGGCAACATGACGTTGTAAAACCACAATACCAATGTATTTGTAATCTATAGCTCTTTCTCTTCATAACAATATTATTACAATTATCTGGCAAAATTTCTCTGCCATACTTTCACAAAAACATCTATACACCTTTCTGAATACATCTTTCATTCCCTTGTCTATGTTTTCATGGCATCTTTTTTTCAAAGCAGCTAAAGCACAGCAAAATCTGAAACTACTGCTTAAGATATTGTGATACAAAATATGCAGATGACCACAGCTTTCCCATTAATTCTTTCTACTGTCTCCAACTGAAAAGTACTAATCCAGCAAATACAACATTTTTAACATGTCTACCCATTGATAATACCATATAGGACAAAATCTGCTCTTGATAGACAGTATTTGTTCTTCTGTTCCGGCTTACATATCAATTCATATTATTTTCTGTTGAATATAAATGAAGTTAGTGTATTTGTAACATCTTTGTTCTTCCTTCATTACAACACGTGTTTATTTGCCACATGTTGTCATGACCATGCAAATATCTCTACAAAGATGTCAGCTAGGCAAGCTTGTTAAGTCCTGTTTCCATGGATGGTGGTCACTTTCAAGAGAATGCTATTGCTGCATTTGGAGTTTTCCAGTTCAGGAAAATTGCCAACATTTTTAATTTTTGTTGTCATTTTTGCTGAGTTGAAAGGGATGAAAACAGCAACTTTTGGTAGAAAGGTGTATCCCAGTTGTGCCATGCTACAAGGTTCTGATTTAACTTTGCAGCGTCCAATCGGTGAGGGAGGTTATCTGTAGAGGCTGATCGGCTGTGGTTGGTGAGCAGCAGCTCATTGGCCACCAGCAGCAATGTCTCCTGCAGGTGGGCTAGCACCTTGCTCTCATTCCTGTCCTAGAGATCAAGTAGACATTTCAGGTTTCTGGAGGCTATAAATTGTTATCAAAGACTACCACGCTACCTGGCAAGAACAAATTACAAGATTCCTTTTCAATATGTTGACCTATATAACTTGGGGCTTTCATGGGCTCTGCTGTGGGCATTTTCCACGGCAAAAAAAAGCTGTTAACTATTATGTTACAGAGTGTAATTGCTATATGAATATATATGCATTTAACGTTCCATTTGTGCTGTCTTTGAAGTGCTGCAAAGAAGACTAGTGCAAGTATTGCTGACTTGCAATAAAGTGGATTTTTTTTTCCCCTAAGGCAGCATAAGGAGCTAGACAAGTAAGGGTTAAACAGCATAAATATAACTTTATTTATTCTTTCAAGTTACCTATCTATTTGATTTCTCTCATTCTTTCAATTCCTTCCATGTTTATTTATATCTGGCTTCGAAGCCAGCTTCAGTGTTCTGGGCATTGCAGGAATGCAGAATAAAGGCAGAGCCCCTGTGACAGAAGCTTTGCTTTTTAAAATGTAGTTATTGTAGCCTGTTATAGAAAGGCTGCCTTTTGACAACTAAAGACAAAATGTACATGTGTGGGGAAATTAAATGGAAACTTAAGTTTCTCCCACCCCTTTCAACCTTCACCAAAATAATTTGGTTTAACTTTTGCTGTAAAGAGAACAAACTTTTATGGCATTTTTCAAATTCAATTATACAAGACTTTTCCTTCTCTTGTTTGCTTTTAGAAGGAAATAATTAGCAGACATTTCTGTTTTCCATATGGATGGTGGTATTCTGCAAAGAAGGTGACATTATACCTGGGTAAACAGCAAAGTGATTATCAAAACAAAGTCAAATAAAACAAATGAGACTTTCCCTTGCTTTCAGAAACTTCTGTTGCTTTACAGCTTTTCATGTTTAACTGAATCTTTTATTCTCAAATTAATTTCTGTTATTGTACATGTGGCTAAATATAGACTAATCGAAGTAGTTTTAGACTAGTAATTTATTTACGATAATTTCATTGGCCTTGATTCCCTTGTGACTGCATTGGGCTTAATTTGTACTTCAGCAGCCTGCATGTAGAAAAATAGGTTTAATGATTTTTTGTTATGGAGCTTTATTTTACAGCATGCTTTTTTCTTTACTATTTGGCAACAACCATTCCTCCTCTTCCTAAGGTCAGAATATTTGAGCTTCAACTAGTTATTTAGAGAGATCTGATAAAGAACTTTCATCTCTGTGGGTGCTGGCCAGTGATGAACAGAACCCTAGGTTTCAATAGAGACTAATCTTAACTCAGGAGGGAAAATTCAGGAGGGGAAAAGCAATCTGCTCTTCAGTGACAGATCGCTGACAATTTACTTCCACTAGCCACTTCTCTCTTCCTGCCTGAACTGTCAGTGTGCCATGGAAGAAAAAGCCCTTTGTGCCTATGTACAGAAAGTGGCTGTCATCACCATTATGAATGGTATTTTACATAGAGATTGTATAGGTCAGCAATTACTTCATCCTTCCTGTCTCTTTTTCGTGCTGGTTTCTCTTCGTGCTGCAACCATCTGAGGTTCATTCCACAGGACATCTGCTTCCCTGACACAGGAATACCTCTAATAGGCTGCCTTGTACTCCAGCTCCTTCATTCTACACATCTTCCCAAATCTGTGTGGGGTAAACAGCTTTCCCTTCTGTCCCAGCAGGCTGAGACCAAGATTTGCAACTCTGTTTTTGTTTTAGAGCCCTAACTCAGGCTAAGGGGCAGCTGTCGTTGCTGACCATGGCTGCTTCAACACCTGGGAAGTTCTGCTGGGAAGAATGAGAAGGTGGGTGGGAGAACTGAATGGATGGATTTGGGGAGGGCAGAAGGGACAAAAGGATGAATGTGTTACTGCAAATGGCAGTAGGGGCATGAAAGGTGGATTGTAACTGAAGTGCTGTGGAAGTGTTTGAAAATCTGTGATTTCAACATGTCATTTTTCCCTGGATTGAGGGGAAAATAAAATATTTGTTAGAATGGAAAATTCTAAAAGCCTTGAATTTTCAGAATTTTTTAGGCTGGACATTACACTGTTCCTTTCTTAGTGGGACTAGCACCTTATGAAAACTGAAATTCAGCTTTTTGTATCCTTTGTCTCAAATTTGGACTCCAACTACATCTTTCATCAGGTACTATAGTCTTGCAACTCAGTGGTGTGTTTAACAGTTAAATTGGAGGGGATGCTGTGGTGTGTAAATGTAGATTTACTTCAACAAAGGAACAAATTACTGTTCCCATGAGGTACCATGACAGCTCTGGAAAGCAGAGTGGTGGTGGATTCAGCCCAAAATAAAAAGTCATGGCTTTGTTTCAAGGAACAACACAGTTTTGTTTCAGATCAAGTGGTTTCCAAAGTAAATCTTTCTTTCTTCATCTTGAAAAAGAAAACATAAACCACTGACATAATAAAGATTTTCCTGTATAGAGCATCTGGGTTAGGCAAGACACTTTGATTTTCATTGAGTATGCTTGTCACAGTAAAATTCCCAGTCCCTGCTAGTCAGTGAGTCAGACAAGTGAGATGAATAGGGGTGAGTCAGGGTTTTTATGACAAAGCAGTGAGTGAAGATTAATGTGATGAAGGTATCTTTGGTGTGGGTGAAATGGGTGCGAAATGACTTTTCGTAGATAAAGTTTGCTGTGAGAAGTATATGTGTCTGCATGACACCAGGAATGGTTTTTTATATAAGAAAGTACAGTCCTTGAGCACAGCCAGTGAGGATTATGATTGCTCACATTTTAAAGTAGTTCCTTCCCATTTTTCTTTTGAACCTGGTGAGTTTGAAGTTAATGAACTAGTCTGGATGCAACAGGCAGATCCGCTTTAGATAGAACAGAAGCCTGTGTATAGTTTCTGCTTTGCTTGTTTTTGAGAAATCATTTAATGTATGGATGTGGTTTCTTTTTTATGTGTGTTTTGGTTTGGGGTTTTTTTGTTTGTTTTGTTGGTTGTTTGGGGTTTTTTTAAACAACAAATAACCAGTCTATTTAGAGAGTTAGTAGATGGAAACCCTCTTAGTTACATGAAAAGCTGTTTACCAGGGTCTGTGTATTAGAAACAGGAGATATCAAACAACTCAGATTATCGTATGAATTTAATAAGAATCATATAAAATGGAAAGCAGCACATTATAAAGCCAAAGGATAGGAATTCCTTTGATTACAGTTCCTGTAGATCAAGATCGTGGAACCTTAGCATCACAATCAGGTTGTGTACCTATAAGAATCAGAGTGGAAAAGGACATTTCACTGCTTCTTCATGTTTTTCTGCTATTATAATGAATGTTTTCTTTGCTATTGTTCTCTTTCCCTCATTTGCCTTCCATCTCTTTATGCTGTCTATATTGTATCCAGTCTATGATATTTATCTCATTTCCTTTTTAATCATTCTAGTAATTGTCCTAAATATTCTTCTTGTTGTTTTAATTTCTTTGGAATTGTTTAATGTTGGTACTCATGCTCTTACTCGTTGTTTCCAAGGAGATATTTGGTTTTACATTCTACAAAGCTTCTGAATCTTTCTTACTAGTATTTATAAATACAAACATTTTTTTAAGTGTTTCAGCAGCTTATGTACTTTTTTTTTTTTTTAATTTACTAAATGAATTACAGTTCACATTTATAAAGTACAATGACTCCTTCTCTGGAACAATGGTAAAAACACTGTGGAATCTGGAGGAGGTGGGAAGTCATCTTAAATGCTCTCATAACTGGTAAAATTTTTCACTAGAGAGCAATATCAAAACAAACTTTACTATGCAGTATCTTAAAGAAGGGTCTGAAACCAGCAAAATATGCAAGAATTTGTGTCTGTTTTGTATGTACTAAGCACAGGACAACTTGTGGTGACATTCTTTGGTCTAAAATAAGTTTTAAGCATCTATCCAAAAAAATCACAAACATGTGCTTCTGTGTTAAAAGTTAGTGTCCTCTGAGATATGAGACTGAGGACATACCTGTACTGTCAGAAATGTGTCTTCGTGAGCTAACTCCACAGTCAGAAAAAGTCAGGGATTAGTGTCTCCCATCTAGTGTCCAGAAGAGGAGTAATTTTTTTACACTAAGGCACAGTGTCTAGGGCAATAGTAAATTGCAATTGGACCTGAGCTGTTATGTTCAGCCTTTGCTTGTGCTGTTTGGGATTACTGGTGTCAACAGGTGCTAACTGAAAGGCTTTCACACTGCACCCTGTTGCAGGGTGTTGACATGAGAAAGAAGAGGTGTGTGAAGGTGCCTCAAAACTTAGTCTCTACTAAGGAGCTTTGGATTTCCTCACTTGCCATTTTTCAGTGCTTGGTATCTCCAGCACCTACAGTTGCCTCCTAAAACAAGTAACAGATACTATTTCCTCAGGGATATTGACTCTATGTCTAAAGCAGAAGGCTGAGAGCCAGAGACAACATTTTCATTCCCAGTCAGGAGTGAAAGACCTTTAGTTCCAAGCATTTTACCTTTTGTTTGTTTATTTGTTTGGGGTTTTTGTTTGTTTCCTTCAAGAATAACTTCTGTGCCTGTTCTTCTATCAGAGCAGCAAAACAATAACAGTTACTTATTTCAGAGTAATTTC
>JAAGNO010027116.1:0-96652 GCA_033439905.1 Ceryle rudis
ATGGGACAGGTGTGGGCTCGTCCCCTTTACTGGCGGTGAGGTGGGAGCCGGGGCTTGTGTCACCGCCCAGCACGGGCTGCAGCGCAGGAGCGTCCACTGTCTCCAGAAGCTGAACAGAACCATTGTCGCCAACGAAATCTGTGAGTATTTCACGCCACAGCCGCCTGCCGAACAAGCCTGCTTGGTGCCCTGCCCGCGGGACTGCATTGTGTCCGAGTTCTCCGGCTGGTCTGAGTGCAGCACGGGCTGTGCCAAGAGCTTGCAGCACCGGACACGGGCAGTCATCGCTCCTCCTCTCTATGGGGGTGCCCCGTGCCCAAATCTGACGGAATCCAGAGCCTGTGGTACTCCTGCCTGTCCTCTCGGGGAAGAGAAGCACACCTACAGCCTGCGCGTGGGGTCCTGGGGTGAATGCCGGCTGCCCCATCCTAGAGACCTTGACCTGGCGGGGAGGACTATGCTGGACTTGGGTTCGGACTCTGGAGAGCAAAGCACATCAGGAATTCAAGGCTATAAACCCCACCACCATCCTGGGGAGGTGGAGATCGGTTACCAAACCAGGCAGGTCAGGTGTGTAAGGAGTGATGGAAAACCCTCAGCGCTGAGGTAAGGGTGCTTTGACAGTTCCTCCCCAGGGGATTTGTTTGACAGAGCGCTTGCTCTGCATGGCAGCAGCAGAGCAAACTCGCTCCTGTTCTTTGAGTTTTAAATGCAAATTTCAATGTGTTTCCTTTGTGGTTTTTTTTTTATTATTATTTTTTATTTTTATTTAATTCCCTTCTTGTAAAGCTAGCATATGCTGAATATTTTGCATTCTTCTACAGTTTGTGACTGTTTAATTCGTTTTATGTTTTTAATAATTCTCTTCTGTTTTTTTGTTGTTGTTGTTTTGAAGAAACATCGAGGAGATGGAATTATGCATCACTTTGTACTGTTGCTGAGCGCTGGCTATGGGAGAGGGAGATTTCCTTCTTGGGCATGTACTGCATATATTTGGCAGAAGAGGCTAAAATTGCACCAGCTTAAACTCTTTCATTCTTACAAATCAATACTGGATAAAATAAATCTGAAAAGTTTGTCCTTCTTTATTTACTGGAAGGTATTTCTTGGAAGGATAGATCAGTGAGCAAACCTGCAATTGTCCTCCTGTTTACTGGGGAACCTTCCCATCTGTGTGTAACTCTTGGATGCTGATGCTAGATACGGGACTTGCTGTTCTTCCTTGTCCTCGTGTGTTTTATCTAATGATTTCTCTTAGTCTATGTAGGTTGCTTTGCTGTAATTCAGATGTGAAGGTTGCAGCGATCTGCAACAAATAATGGAAAGATTTATTCTCTCCATTTCCTGCATTTAAATTTAAGCTATCTAAGCTCTACCATTTGACTTCAGGTTGGATTTGGGCAGGTGCCAGGAGCTGTAGATGACTGAGAAATTGATTGAGTTCTGAGAAAGTGAGGATTTCTGGAGAACTTCTCAGGTTCTGTTTTTCAAGGATATTAGAGGTTCTCGGAAAATCCTGCTCCTGAATTTTGCAGAAATCAATCTGTTTCTCAGTCATCTATAGCTCCTGGCACCTGCACAAACTCAGATGGCAGAGAGAAGGGGTTATTTTATGTCCAGTTCTCTGCCCCGTTAATGTGTGCAGTGGTTTTGCACACATACTGAGGTGAAAATATACATTCTGACCTGTTTCTTACCCCCTCCCGTTACACCTGTAGTAAAGTACAGATTTTTTTTTTATTGGTTGGAAAAAAGTCAAGCTTAGGAAACTGCTCCAGCAGTTTCTAACATCTTGACTTTATTACTTGTCTCTAAATATATGCTGATTCTAAATATACAGATTTTATGCTCATGTAGATGCTTGACTTTAATGGAGTCACTTGTGATTTATGTTGCCATGCGACCAACAGCAGGTTTATGTCTGCTAACACTTCTTAGCTGTTCTTCTGCCTCTTGTATCTCAATCCTTATCAGAGGCTCTGGGAAGGAGATCCTGACTTTGTTAAAATTTCACTTGCTCTGCCCTCGCACGCTCACTGCTGCATTTGCTGTAGTGGGGAGTGGACGACGTTTCTACAAATGTTATCTCCTTGTTAGGCTATTGTCTGAGTTATGTGTTATATTTCTGGATGACAGTGCAGAGGGTCCTGGGAGCTTTAGTTTTAGTGGCTCTAACCTGATCAAGCTGTCTTCTTTCTTACTCCTTTTTGGGTATGTTTTGCTGATGTAGTCCCCTCTTTGGAAGCATACAGCTCCATTAGCCACCTCCTGGCAGACTTTTTCTGCTGAAGCCGTGTCTCAAATTTAGTGCAGAGGGCTGACCCTGACCCAGCCCTTAGTCCAAATACAAGAGGCGAGCCCATTGATTCAGTAGAGGACAAAAGTTCATGCCGTGTTAGTGTCCAGATAGTCACACACTTTTCCTTTCTCTTTTTGGAACTAAAATCCAAACCTAAAAATACAGCCTATAATCCGGTCTGTGTTTAATACCAGGGCTGGAGTGTCACTAATATCAAATAGCCCTGGCAATGAGTCCTGTTAAGCATCCCCTGGTAATGTCCTTCTTGTTCTGTTGTGCAGCGTATTTGCTGCCATTCTTCTGAAGAATGGACCCGATCTTGCAGATGTCACTGTACAAGAGTGATGATATTTTGGCTGCTGATAAAGAAGAGTAAACGCATTTGCATAACCCTTTTAGTGGGGTTTGGCAGGCTGCCAAGCATCTGCTATAAAACTGGAAAGAAGTTCCTTATTTCTGCTTTTTCATTTTCCTGGCCAAGGTTTCCTTTCTCAGCTAACACTGTCGAGTAAGTACCGGTGAGAGGTACAAATTGAATTTCTGGAAAACTGAGGCAAGAGAGAGGAATATCCCAAGATGTGCTTTAATGGCAGGCTCTGAGTTGCTGGTCCGCCAGGGCTTTGCCACCACCCTGCCTCCTGCCTCTGCCCAGTTCTTGCGGGAAATTGGGATGGATAAAGGGAACTGCCAGCTAACTACCCCGACTGGTCAAAGGCCATGTGAGAAGAGGGGACCATATGCTCATCTCACCTCCTAATTTATAATGCAATGGCAAAGATGCCTAATTTATTATCAAGGTTGTTTAATTTACTGGTGTTTAATTGCAGAGCTGGGGAGGAGCCAATGAGGCCAGCGAGCAGCACCAGCTGCTGTGCTCACTGATGGGAGAGGGTACCAGGTACACTCCTTGGTGTGAAGGAACAGTCCTTTACCAAAAATTGGATTTTGGGGGGCTTGGGTGCCAGCAGGTTTTTAAAGACTAAAAGATTGAACGTGTTCACTTAGCTTAGAGGTGCCAGGTTACTGGCAGGACATTCATTTTGGCCTCCTCGCTAACAAGTTTGCGATTGATGGGAATGGCAGCTGGAGTGTCCTTCCTCTTGTGAAATAGGTAGCAGAAGAGGGAAATGTGCCTGATACTGGTTTTCAGTGTTCACTAATGCTTAATTTATACTATTGAACTCTCAGATGGGAGCTGAATAATCCTTTGAGTTGAAAATATTTTCTTCATTAAATTATTGGTCCTACGAATAACTGTATGTCCATACCAGCCTCTGAGGTACAAGCTAAAATCCTGGCAACTCTAAAAAAGTGTAAGCAGGAATTACTTGGAGAGGAGCACAAGGGCATACAAGATGGGATGTGCTGCATCAGGGAAACAGGGCAGGGGAACGTTTTTGATGTGGTATTTTTTCAGTTTAGAGGTTCTGTATTTGTCAAAATGGAAGGAAAAGGGAGAAAGGAAGAGGAAAGGGAGGGCCAGACCTTTCTGAAAACACTTGAAGACAATTGAACAGCAGCACATCAATAGATCTTGAGACAGGATCATTCCTGTTCAGAAATAATTTTGGTGTAGAAACATTTATTTGTGAAAAGAAAAGGAGTAACATCAAAATACAATGATTTTATGGATTAAATTTGAAGCTTTTAAAGACTATTTTAAAAAGCTGGACATTTTTTTCCATAGTATTGCAGAAAAAAAAATTAGTTTTGTCTTGTATGTCATATTCAGTAACAAAGTCAAACAAAACAAAACAAAACCAACAAAAAAGCTCTGAAAAAGTTGCAAGAAATGAATGTGCTAGAACTTTTGCTCTTTTTGGTTGTCTTTGCACAGTTTTAAAAATCTACTGAATAGTGAGACAAAGGCACTTGTGTTCCTTTTTTGGTTTTTAAAGTTTTTAGGTTTGACACTAAATTGTAATTTAAGTGAAATGAGTACTCATAGCTAGACATTGAAATCCTAAACAGATTTAGCCTGATTTTCTAACCAGACGTGTGTGCTCACTAAACATACCGAGAAGTTAGACATGAGCGTGACAGTTTTAGGGGATTTTTTAATTATTATTTGAATTAGGAGTCTTCTTAGGTACATCTTTCTTAAACTCTTCATTCTATGTGTAAGCTGACAACAATGATATAGGACAGTTGGGTGTAAGTTTCTGTTTACTTTGCCTTTGTAAATGAAAATACAGGTCAATCTCAGTCAAGGGGTTACCCATGCAGTCAAAGCTGAGGTAAAGCAGCATTCAGCTCTTTTGTTTGCCTCTGTAGTTTGAGTTTCCATATCCATTTCCTAGTGGAGTGTGTTTAACCACTGTGCTGCTGTTCCAGTGTTGACATTCTTCTGTTCTCTGGGCGAATACAAAATTTTGAAGTCCAGAGGTGGAAATGTTGTGTTGTAATACACTATTTGATGGTTATGATTCTGACCTGGGAGAGGAGATGTGTGTTCCCATTCCTCCCAGCAAATGTGGGAATCAAGCCTCAGTGCTCAGGTTTGAAAACAAATCCCTGAGCTATTGGATTAGGAGATCTCATTTTCTAATGTTCTTTTTAAAAGTTTTGTCTCTCATTTCCTTTGCTTTTATTAAAAGCAGAGGAAACAAAGGAAGAATGACTGCTTTTTTCATTTCAATAGTAACATTTTAGAAATCATGTCCAAAAATAATTGGTCTTTTTGCTTCTGTTTTCAAATTGTGCTGAAAGCCAGCTGCTTCTGTAGCCCTAGGATTTCAGTGTCTGCCTAGGTAGCACGAATTTAAGTCAGCATTTATTTTTAATTGAAACAGAGGATCTGGTGCATTAAGTGTTGGAGACACCAAAACTTAGGAATCTTAGACAGCAAAGCCCTATGTTTGTTTGGATTATCAGTCTCTCAGCTCCCTTTTCCTTTGCTTGGTTGTATGGCAGGCAAATATTTCCCATCTTCTTCTCCACCCTAGTGCAGAAGGGGCTGATGTTTCTTCTGCCAAAGAAGCCGCCTCTGCACAGATCGAATATATGGTATTGCCAGTATCCAGAATTACCCTGGCACCCTTCGAGGACCCTAAAATACATTCTGAATCCTTGAAAGTATGCCTCTTAACATTGATTACCAGTTTCCTAAGGGGAAACAAGAATTTGGATGCTTTTAGGAACATGGCAAAGCTGTGTCTGTTATTAGACCCTAATATTATTAGCCAGGTGCAGAGATCAGGTTAGTGCTTATTCCAGCAGCCTGTGTAAGGTCAGGTCATTGATTACAGAATAGGAACTGATTTTTCCTTTTTTAGAAAAAAGGAAAAAATGAAAATGGGAAAATGGGTTTTTATCAGCATAGGTTAGCTCACTTTGGGATTTTCTTGCTCTGCAGTGTGGATCTGAGCATGCGTTCCTGGTCAGGCTTGACACTTCTCAGGAGCCTTTCTGAGCTGCCGTGGGAGAGCCTGGCTGCTGAAGTGGTACCTTGTCCTCCTGCTGCCGCCTTCCCTACCAGCAGGATGGGTGTAGTGATAGCTTCTTACTGTGTCAGGTTATTTTGGAGATGATCCTTTCAGTATAAAAGGTTCAACAATAACCATCTGTCTCAGCCTCTGATGTAAGGAAATGCATTCACCTTTCATTCTGAATGCATTGATACGGCTGAGAAAGGAAACCAGGGTAATTTCTGTGCAGTGCCCAACCTGATTTAATGATGCACTACTCCTGGACAGTCTCGTTCTTTTTTTTCCCTGCAGATAAATGTGTTTCCACTCATTTCCTTGTGGTGTGAGTGTAAGAGAGGCATGAGTAGATTTCCTTCGGTTTAGTGGGTTTTTTATGTGTGGTTTATTCCCCTTCAGTACACAAGAGTAAGAGGGCTCTCTGCCACTTGAGTGAGTTAGGCTTCGTGCTGCTGCTATCTGCTAACTAACAGATCCATCTTACACCGCAGGCAGTGTAAGGTAGTGAACATTGTGAAGCAATTCCTGTAGTTTTACGGTATCAATCCAAGCGTGTAACATAGAAAAAAACCATCAGTCACGTAAGTACCCTGCTATATCACAGTTACTAGATTGAGTCCCAGGAGGAAGATCTAACCTGATACGTTTAATACATGAAAAGTTAGTTTAGAAACAGCTTAGGAAAATCTTGGAGCTTATATAGTATCTCCTGTTCCCCAGACCTCCTTCCTCTGCCTGCCAGTTCAGATACAGCCACAGCAGTGCAAATGCACGCCTGGTTTGCAGCCTCAGATCAGCAAGTGTCTTGCACATCTGGGCTTTATCTGTATTCGATTGTCCTAAATACAACTGCGACATGAAAGGCTGTGTCTGAATTTCATGCAAAAGCCTGTTTTTACATTTGTCTCTATGGTGCTCGGTGTCACAATTAATTTAACTTGGAGCCTCTGAATGACTAGGTACAAGTTAATTAGATTTGCTTTCTGTTAAGCAGTTGTGTATAATTCTCCCTCAAAAACATTGACTCAGGCAGAAGGGTGGAAATTGCCAGCTCCACATCTTGTTCACCTTAAGGTCAATGAAGTTATCTCTTTAGCCTTTCATGGTAGGAGCAGTGGAGGGATTTTCAGGGAAAAGAAACAGCTATTCAGTCTTTGCATACTTCAAAGGCTTTTGCAAATAGCAAGGATGATTGCTGGGCAGAGATGTCTTTTGCAGCCAGAGTGTTGGCATAGGTTTGAAGCCATTAGGAGAGGCATTGCAGGTATTGTCTAAGAATTGGGGCCAGCAACATTAATTTTAGAGAAGACTCCAAGCAGATTGTTAAAGGCTTTGTTTTATTTGGTATTTTGGTAAAGATCAAGCCAAACTTAAATTTCCTTTGCAGTGGTGCAACCCCAAAAAGGGATTTGGGTTTTTGTACTGGTATCTGAATGCAAAGTTTAGATCACACATTAAAATGTGAGATCAGTTACCCTCCGTGCTGTGTTCTTAGATAAACTCTAGGTTTCTATTACCATCAGTTAGGACAGTGATTTGTATGTGCTGCTATTTTATCTACTCAAAATCAGGAGTTCTTGTTAATGTTGTGGCACAGGTGGCTCATGTGATAACTGTTGAAAAAGTATTAGAAGGGAAATAAGGTTACCGTTCCTGTGACTCCACCTAACCTAATGTTCCAAACAAGACTCAAAATCCTTGGGTTAGTAAGTACAGATACAATAGCTATTACTTTTCAGTCCTTGGTTCAATACTATTGATGTTTTGTACCAGAGACAGCTTTGCAATCAGTTCAGTTTGACATGTAATAGAGAAATGAGTTGTCTTTCTGAGTTGTAAGCAATATTTTTTTTTTTATTTATTTTGAGGGGGTTATATCTCAGACTGTTCCTACTTTGTGAAGCTGAGAATATAAACCTCACTAAATTCATCCTCACAGCACTGGTGAAATTAATGAATTTATTCTAGGTTAAAAATCTGAGACAAAAAGTTGTTATGCTTCTTTCTTTTAGTTTGAATTATAAATTTAGGCCACTAATTGCTATATTTTACTGGTGGTTGAGAGTCTAGTCAAATTTGATCAGGTATCAGTGGGAGTATTCCTGTTGACCTTTGTGGAAGTGGGACCGATTTCTTGACTGGAGGAGAAGTGAGTGAATGTCCTTTAAATGCTCTGCTCCCTCTATGAGACTGCCCTGCAATCCCATAATGATTGCCCCGGTCTATTTTCTTTACAGAAAGTTAGGTTAGTCAAACTGTGCTATAAGTAATATCAAGCGAGGTAATGGCTGGTTCCCTGGCAGCAGCTCTGGATTTCACACCTTCTAAATGTACCTGTATTTGCTCCTTACAGTTGGCAAAAGCACGACCATGAGCAACTGGAGGCTGGAGAAGGGAAATTTAGAGAGTTCACACTGAGCTTATGTACGGTCTTAATTTCAGAGGCCAGTTCACATCATCCATAGCACAATAGGCAGAAGTCAGAAAATCTTGGTTCCTTTTCACCTGGTGACTGCTTTTTTTTCTGGGTTTCATCTTTTTTTTTTCCCCCATCCCACCCTTTGTGGTGCTTCAGTGATGTGTCTGCTCAGTCCTCTTTCGGTATGTCTTTTCCTGCTCTGTTACATCAGCTATCTAAGGCCTTTGAGAGATGAGGAAGGTTTTTCTCTCATTTTGAGAGACGAGTGGTGAGTCTTTGGTTGACATCCAGCTGGGGTGAGGTGGAGCAGCAGCAGCTGTGCTGTGGGGTCACTCTCCGTGGGTGCTGGGCTGGAGAGCCATCAGCTGGCCGAGAGAGAAGCAAAGGAGCAAGGAAGGATGGTGGTCTTAGACTGGAGGTTTGTCTTCTCCCAGAATTATTTTCTACATTTGCCATACTCTCTGTATTGTGAAAAGCAATTGGAACTTTGGAACTCTTAAAGCTTTTATTCTGGGACTTTGTATCTTGATACTAAACCTCAACAGTTGGCAGCTCTTAAAATTTGGTTTTTCATTGTATTGGGCCTCGTGGCGTCTTGATGTGTTACAGGATGAATGAGGATCATGTCCTCATGTCAGTAGGAGTAATTGAATCCCAAAATACAGCCACAGTCAGCATTCCTGAGTCTCTGGTGGTTTGTCCAGTTTCAAATCCCTCTGACCTTGTTTGACAGCATTTGGTAACAGCTTCACAGAACCAACACTTTTCTTATTTGTGTGCAACTAATAAACTTTTAAAAAGAGCGGAGATGCTCAGCAGGATGTGCTGATGCCTGCTAGATGGATGGACAGGGGACAGCTAGTCCTGTGCACAGAGTAATGGGAATAGTTATCAGTGGCAGTATTTCTCTTGGGCATGGCTTTGGCTTTCTGTCCTGGATAAAGTGTGAAATTCTACCTGCATGGGAGCAATCATTTGTAACTTGAAATAGATGAGATATATTATTTGCAAACTATTTGGCATACAAGATTGCACCCAGAACTCCCTGGAAATGTGTTATATGCAGTGCATTACAGCTTCTCTTACTTGCATTGTACTGGTGTTGATGCGGGTCACGTTGTTTATCCCAAATGACCATGGATTTCTTATAGTCTGAGGGCAGACCTTGACTTAAGGTGAAATATTTGTGGAGGGTCGAAAAAAAGAAAGAAGTTTATTAAGCAAAACCTCCTCAGCTGTTTTACTGCCTTCTTATCTCAGCCTCTGCGTGCAAGATCCTGTCCCTTTGACCTTCAAGTCCTGTGTCGTCGCTAAAGACTGGGAAACGTCTGAGTGGTCTGCGTGGAGTGCCTGCTCGCGGACCTGTGGCTGGGGAGAGCTCGCCCCAGGCTTTCGGAGCCGGCGCCGTGGCGTGCGGAGTGTGGCAGTGGGCGCTGGGAAGCCGTGCCCAGAGCTGGAAGAGAGAGAAGCGTGCAGCGTGGGAGGGAAATTGCTGCTGCAGCCTTGCCCCAGGTATACTGAGTGTTTTTACTCCAGTTTTTGGGAAGTAAAGCAGCCCCTGATTGATGACTCCCTTGTGTAAAGCAAATCTTCCTCGTTCGGTGTTTGTGTGTGGAGAGAGTTACATGTCATGCTTTCTGTGTCTAAAAGATCATTGATTTGATCATTGTTAACTGTGATTAGCAGTACTATTTATTGCTAGTAGTATTCTTGTAATTATTGCTATTACCATTATTGTTATTACAATAATGACATTCATAGATAGAAATAAACTTAAATTACACCCACTACGGTTTATATTTTCATATTTTAAAAACTAAGAGCAGATTCTCTTGTTCTCTGAAAGGGCTTTCACACTGATTGCTGTTCTGGAGAATTTCCTCAGCTGCACGGAGACGGGGCGGATCTCCATGGCTCTGCTCTTACTGGCTTTTAAATTGTAATTTTTACGTAAGGTTTAACGATTCCCCTTTATCTCCCCATAAAATTCCCAGCCCTCCTTGAGGAAAATGGGAACTGCTCAGTGGCAGTAGCTTGGACTTTACTCAGCTTCTCTCTGGGTATTTCTTGAAATGGGAAACTTTGCAGTCCTTGAGTATTTGCTTGGTTTATAGCACTTTGTTCTGGCAGAAGGTGAGGATCTCACTCTTCCTCATCCACAAATCCATGCTGTTACGTGTGGCAAGGCTAGTGAAGGGGGTTGCTAGTTTGCTTTGCAAAAAAAACCCTTTATCACTTAATTTGTCATGTGACATGTTCTGAGATTGACTGTAAAATGCTTCAAAATTAATAACTTTTTATATGCATGCAGACAAATCTCCCTGTCTGTGAATGAGTGTGTTTAATAAGAGGTCTGTTCAGTGCTCAGGTCATGAGTTCTGGGGCTTTGCCAGATACTGCCAAAACCTTTGATAAAGCCTTTGCAAGATACATTTCCTAGGCGTGTGTAACCTGTAGAAGTGTCTCTGTATCATTGGGTTCATACAAAATCAAATGCTAATCATTTTTATGCACCCTGCTTGCAGAAGAGAGGAAGTATAAAACCCCCAAAATTCTGATGCTTGATTACTTCCTATGAAAAGGCTCTTAGAGAGTGATTTTTGCTCCTGCCCAAACGCACCTTGATTTCAAAGACAACAGATTAACACATTGTCTTGCTGATTTTGAATAGGAGCGTGGATGCCGGTGACACCTGACTAGGGTAGACTGGCTTGTAGTTCATCAGGGAGGGAACAGACATGGATCTGTCCCTAGATGCTCACTTCTACTTTGTGACATGCACTGTATTAAAGTGCAAATGATTGCAGGCACTTGTTGTAGAGCCAGGAGAGCCCAAACAGTGAGAACCTGCATAACACTGATAATTTTCTGGATGTGCCACTTTTGCTGTAGAAGGAAACCTGTAGTTCTTTCAGTATATTGCTGCTGTGTCCAGGTTTTCATGAACCTATGAACTGTTAAACCTTCCCCATCCTGCCATACATGTACGCGTTCAGTCCTTCAGGCAGCACCTTCACTGAATATCTGTGTGAGCTGGGATTAGCTGCATAATGAGCTAGCCCAAAAAATAACATGAGACTTACAGGTTAATAGAGCCACTTAACTAGAAATAGTACAAAACAGGAAAAAAAAAAAAATCTCAGGTATTCAGTTAACTATTATGTATAGGGATGTTATATCTCAAAATGCACATTGTAGGCTATGACCTTCTCATGCTAGGAAGTGTTGAGGAGAATGCTACGCTTGTGCCCAGTTAGTAGACTTGGATTTGGCCACTGAATACTGCAGAAGAAGCAGGAATAAAAAACTGTAATGTTGCAGTTTGTGCTGTGGGTCTAGTGGACATAAGGCTGTAGGGGCCAGAATTTTGTATTAACAGAATTCAAACCTTTCTAAGTAGGTAATTTAAGTGTCAGCGGTTGGTAAAAGATGTCATTGGTCCATGTTACAGTTTACGGCCTGGTGATTTGGTGTTGGTCTTTGAGAATTAGTGACCAAGGTACTGGAAGTACTTCAGATCAGAAAGCAGTAGCTTTGGGCCATAGAGGAATGCAGTGCTAATCCCCATGAAATAATATAAGAAGTCTTTGGTGCTACCGTTCCCCTTATTTCAGCATACTCTCTTTGCAGTTCAATACTGAGAAAGATTATGCTTTTCTTCCCCTTAAGTATATGCCACCTCATCTGTAGCTTTGCTGAGGCTTACCAAGCAGTTATCTTTTCTTTCTTCTCCTTAGAAGGAGATGATGAATTTAAGGAGATTGAGTTGCAGAAATAAAAGGAGCTCTCCTTCATTTTTCTGGTCTCAACACAAACTGTTCACTCTTTCTTTCTGGCTTGTGTTTGCCTAATCAGATTAGTCTTAAAATCTTTTCAGGTGCAAGTCCTATTTACTTTCCCAGTTCCTGGAAATCTCTTTGCTATTTTCTGGTTTAAGACAACCTTAGCTTTATTCTTTGGGCAGAAATTTTTCAAAGCCTGCTCCAGGCACAGCAAAGGAAAGGAGTGAGGACATAGACCAGAAAGAGAGCAAGTCTCTGAGCAGGAGAAGGAAGGGGTTTCTCTGTGTGCTGGTTTTTAATGCAGGGACAGACAACAGACCACGACTGAATGAAGGTATGTATTGTGGATTACATCCAGCAGCTCAAGAGAATCATAGAATCATAGAATGTATTGGGTTGGAAGGGACCTCTAAATGTCCGCTAGTCCAACCCCCCTGCAATAAGCAGGGACGTCTTTAACTAGGTCAGGCTGCTCAGAGTCCCATCAAGCCTGGCCTTGACTGTTGCTAGGGATGGGACCTCCACCACCTCTCTGGGCAACCTATTCCAGTGATCTATCGCCCTCATATTAGAGAACTTTTTCCTCATGTCTAACCTAAGTCTACCCTTTTCTAGCTCAAAGCCATTACACCTTCCGTCTTCTGTCACTACACACTCTTGTGAATAGACCCTCCCCTGCTTTCTTATAGGCCACTTCCAGGTACTGGAAGGTCGCTATAAGGTCCCCCTGGAGCCTCCTCTTCTCCAGGATGTACAACCCCAACTCTCTCAGCCTGTCTTCATAGGAGAGGTGCTCCAGGCCTTTAATCATTTTTGTGACCCTCCTCTGGACCTGCTCCAACAGGTCCATGTCCTTCTTGTGTTGGGGCTCCAGAGCTGGACACAGTACTCCAGGTGAGGTCTCACCAGGGTGGAGTAGAGGGGCAGTATCACCTCTCTCTATCTGCTGGCCACGCTTCTTTTGGTGCAGCCCAGGATTCGATTGGCTTTCTGGGCTGCCAGTGCGTGTTAGTGGCTCATGTCCAGCTTTTCATTTACTAGTACCTTCAAGTCTTTTTCCAAAGGACTGCTCTCTAGCGTGTCCTCTCCCAGCCTATATTGATAATGCTGGTTTAACTTGATCTTTAACTTGCTGGTAAGCCTACAAGTTAAAGATCCCATCACAGGTACATGGTAATTAGTGTAAGTTTGCTGTTAAAGGGGAAGGCCTTTTAATTTTATGTCTGAAGTCTACAATAACTTCTTTAATCGATAGTTTAAATGCAAGAAAATAAAACACTTTAACTGCATGTAGGACTCCAGAGCTTTGTTCTTTGTTTTACTTTTGGTTATTTGTTTTGAAGGGATTAGATTAAGTGCTTAAAAAGCTTAAATACATAGGAGGTGATTCCACTTTCTTTTATTGAGATATAAATTTGGGATAGTTCAATTAAAGTGAATGGGTACATACAGGTATAAAACTTGTGTAAGTGCTAAGAGCATCAGTCCTGTAGACCGAAGAGACCAAGAGGTTACTATAAATCGGAAAGATATTGAATGCTTGTTTGTTGCATAACTGTCACTGAGTCATCAGCTTTAAAACAATGTATTATATCATTTTTATCCTTGATGTGTAGCTTTCATTTTCACTGGGACTAGATAGATTTTTCCAGAATTATGATTATGTCTTTAAATCTTTCATTTTGGTTGTGGTTGCTATGTTACAAGGCAGGGATTTAGAAAAAAAAACCCTCTTTGTTGGAAATTCAAAGCTTTTCAGAAGTTAAAGGATGGAAAATGGGAAAGTTTTAAGACCTGGTATTTTCAAAAGGTTTGAGGTTACTGCTGAGATACAGGTGTGATGGTATCACTTCGTAAATGAGGCCCATTATGTGCCTCAATTAAAGACAGGCATTAGTGTGAAGCAGGAAAGACTTAAAAGGAAATGCAGTGAACCGTGCTGGTAAGCTGCTGGAGTTACACATTGGGAGTGGTAGCAACACTGCTCTTCAGCCCTTTGACCTTCACGGGTCTTGGGCATGCTGCAGTGACCTTCATTCAGCTGGGCAGCTTTTTGGCTTCCAGGAACCATCCGTGGTAAAGCTCTGGTTCTTCAGCTCTGTGCTGGACACTTCTGCAGCTGTGGCTGGATGTCAGAGTGCAAGGTGCAGCGTGCTTTGCCTGGATTGTAAACAGAAACCTGCGGGATGATCTTGTGGAAAGCTGTTCAGCTTTATCAGCCAGGTTCCCTCCTAGATACCTAAAGCTACACGCTTTATTGTTTCTGAAGTAGCAGTTTTTCTTGCCAGTTTTCTTCAGCAGACTGATATAACTGTGGATTCTGGAGGTTCCCATCTGGGAAGTTACTTAGCTATTCCTCTAGCCATCATCACTGAGGTCTGTCACTCTTTGGAATAGCAAGAGTGGCTTTGGTCTGTTTTGGAGAAATTACCATTGTGTGTTAAACCTGCTGTAGATATTGCTAATAATTTACAAGTATTGGCTTAAGGTTGCCTGAGGTACAAAAATCCCCAAGCATTTGCCAGGCAGTAATCTTGGTTTTTTTGCTAATGGCTATTAAGCTTCTGATTAAATATAAATAGAGATTACACAGTCAGTTTCTCTTTGTTAAGTAATGTTAATTCTCATCGTCTTTAGTATAGCCCACAGATGGGCAAAGTAATACCAAGCATTGGCCACGCTGCTTAGAATCCTGCAAAGAGTCTGCCACAAAGCTGTCTGAGGTCACAGCATCCGTCTGGAAAGGCCTTGGATTAGGTTTCCTGCTCAGTGGGATAACAATCCCTTGGATACATTCTGGTGTAGTGCGCTTGTTAACGGCCATGAAAATGTGTAGCTTTTAAACAGCTAGTGCTCGGGGGGTCAAGATTTGTTACTGGAGAGCTCTGGACAGCTGGGAAAAAGCAAGATGGGCTGATGGGGCTGAGGCTTTAAGCTGCTCATAGCAGAGCAGGCGCTGGCTGGAGAACCTGATAGCTGCTCACTAAAGACTTCTCTGCAGTGTAGCACAGTATCCACTAACTCTGTGAAAATATGTAAAGGGATTGTTTTTTTTTTTTCAATTCACAGTCTGATGAAGTTTAATTATCTCTGAGCTCAGATTTAGTTATTTTGCATAATTTTAATCACTGATGGCCTAATTTTCATAGGTGTTAACTCCCACAGCTCATGCTGAATAGGAGAAGCAGGTGCTCACACCTCTGCAAATGAGTCTTTAGGATCCAGAGTTCACAGCTGACTACTGAAGCCAGATATTGATAATCAGTTTTTCTTTAGCCAATTATTATTTTAAGAAATATGCCCCTAAAACAGTTATTTCTGTGGCTGCAGAAAGATGTGTGTATTCTATATTTAAACTTTCAGTTTTGAAAGCCTAAACCTGAAGAGCATGATGTCCTAGTGTGGGGGACGTATCCTCTTCACCCAGTGGTTGATAAAGAGCAGTTTTCATTGCCTTTATGATGAGAGGGAGTTTGCTTTCAACACTGCAGGCCCAAGAAATGTGGTTAGGAATTCCAGAAAGAAACTACTAGAAAAAAAAAAAAAAAAAAATCATGGCTGTGCTTTATATGTTGTGGGAGTATTTCATGCCTGTCATGTGAAAAGTGTATTCTTTATTGTTTTCTCTGTTGGTAATAAACTCTGTGAGTGTATCCAAATTTGCACATGACACTGGATATTATTTGAGAGCATGACATCTGAAAAGTACTTGTAAAATAAGAGCAATTGTCAGTATTTACAAATGTTTTCCATGAGTGTGTTGCAAAAATCGAAAGTGCCAAGAAAAAAATCATTCTTATGCTTGTATTTGCAACATAAGAAGTTAAAAGAGTTAGTTTGCTCAGGCAAACTAATGTATTTATTTTCAATGTAATTTTGAGATGCATGTTTCCTTACTGTAGCTGTAGTCAGGAAGAGATACTCACTATGGAGAATGCACAGAATTACAACATGAAATTGCTGCAGAGACACCCCATTGTGCGTGAGTTTACAGTGATCAATCAGCAGGTCAACAAACATACGTAGTTTTTACAGCCGTGGATCTGCTGTTATAGGAGAGAGTCTTGAGGATAAAAGAGAGGAATTATTTTACATAGTTTACATTACACAAAACTCAAAAATGGTATGGAAAAAGTAAACTATAAAATTTAAAGGAGCAAAGGAATAAAGCAGCAGAAGTGTGAACAGATTGGTTATAAAAGCAAAATCGTCTATAAGATTTGCGTTTGGGAAACTAAGAAAGACTTCCAGCTCTTATTCACTCCAGTGATACTGTGACCTATGAATCAAAATGAATTATGCCTGTGAAAACTGTTGTATGGAAAATATGCTCTACATTTTCAAAGATAATGGGGAAATAACTTTTGCTTTCCACTGATACACAATATTGTTTTCCCTATGGTTTTAATAAATTCTTCCTGGCATTTAAGCTGGTCCATGCCAATGAGGATCATCTGTACAGAATTCACGTATCTGTGCCCAAGAATGTCATCCTTCCTTGAAAGCCATTAGCTCTCTTTAGGTGTGAATGGAATATACTATGAAAATATTTTCATCTAGAGCTTGCTGTGTATCAAAACTTCTGGAAAGTGAAATGAGAGAAGTGAGTTACTTTAGCCAATCCCTTGAAGAAATTGGTTGTACCCTGAGCGTTTATAAAGCTGTCACCTGTAGAAAAGCTGCCCAGTGCTTGGCGCTCTGTTGACATATGTTGGGTTTTAGCTATTAAGTGCATTTCAGAGTGAGGCATTCAGCTCTAGGCGGAGAGACGTGGTTTAGTGGTTTGAGCCGCATGTTTGGAAACTAGTTTTCACACTTAATTGAACCTCTTAATCTTCGTTACAACTTTGCACCCTGCTCAAAGATGTCGTCAGGATGATTTAGTGTTTCAGAGTGCTTTGGAGATTAGTGCTATGTGAAAAGTTTTACACAAGTACTCCAGACAAATGGCAAATACTTAACCTTTGTAAATTTAACATTGAAAATGTTTAAAAGCATTCCCTGTTTTGGACAGGGAAGTGCTACTATAAAGATTAAACATATTGTATTTTGTCATCTAATAAAGTACCACTCCCTTGCTCCAGAGCCTTTCAAAAACTAGTTTTACCCTCTCCCTTTTATTTCCAAAGGTTTGCCTGGAGGACTTCTGAATGGAAAGCTTGCCAAGTGTCTCTCCTCTTTGACCAGCAGGACCCTCGCCACCACAAGCACATAGGCCTTTGTGGAGGTGGCATACAAACCCGGGAGGTTTACTGTGTCCAGATCACCATGGAACTTGGGATGCACCGACTGAAGGAAGGTACGTGTGTAGGGACGTTCTGAAATGTCTGGCCCAAGTAGATCTGAGTAAGAGAAATGTGAGGAAGAAAAAAAGTAGGGAACAGGAAATCATTACGAGGCTTTGTCTAGCTGATGCCCTCACTGTATCCATGCTTACACAGGGAGGTAAGCACCAGAGGGAGCAGGAGGGCATGGTCCTCAGGGTCCTGAGGAATTGCCAGGAGCCACAACCTTCTGGGGTGAATTGCTGTCAGTTCTATAGGTTACTTGTGTGGGAGGGTTTCAAAGGATGAAGGAGTTTTGGAGTTGTGTTTTCTTCCTCTTTTGTGTATCAGGCAACCCAGCACTAAAATTTGTGATTTTAGTCCTGGTTTAGAGTATAAAAAAAGATGTCACACTCCATTCCTGATACGGCTTTACCTTCTACTTCAGATTGATACACAATCTTTCTTGTGATTTGAAGGGGAAAGCAAAAATAATATTGTCACAACTTCTGAGCAGACAGACGTTTTTTGGACTCTGGAAGTGAGTTATAGTTCTTTTAGAAGAATAATGAGTAGATATGGATGCATGATGAATAATTCATCGTAGGCTGCTTTATTTACTCTTATGTAGTGCTCTTGCAGAATATGTTTTTGAGCAGAGATGTAAGATAATAAGAACACAATATCATATCTTAGATTTATTTACTTACAAAGGCAAAGCAAATGTTTCCTGGATGCCCAGTGTGTCCTAGCATCCTGCAGAGACTCTGAGATCATAGAAAACCAGACCTGTTTTAATCTCTAATCAGTCCATGCATAGTTGCTGCTTCACCTCTCCCAAACACCTGGCACTACCTTCCTCTCCCAACAGAAACCCCGCTCAATTCAAGGCAGCAGTGCAGATTATCAGTAGTCCTTAAACAGAACCCCATCTACTGCTAACATAGTTGTGTGCTTATAGAAAAAGGCCTTCTCTATTATCTTTCCCTATGCAGTAATATTCAGTGTCTCTCATTTACTGGCTGATCAATTTTTGTTCTTTGAATAAGTAAGGAATGCCATCTTTCCTGGATTCTTCTCTGGCGATCTGAACTGATAGAATACTTTTATTCATCACTAGGGCATCTCATATTTCACTGTACCATTTTTTTCAGTGATGGGGAGAAGATGAGGAAGTTAGTCCTTCTATGTATAAGCAAATACAGAGTCTAATTGCTACCATCAAAAGGACAGTAATTTTTCTTTCTTCTCTTGAGTGTCCTTAAAGGGATAATTCAGGAATTGAACAAGCGAGTCTAATAGGATATTACCATCCATCACACTTGTTATTCTTCTGGTTACTTCCAGTGAGAAATTGGATCTAGGCCCAATGACATATGTGAAAGAATATTTTGTCCCATGGTCTCTCCAGCAGTATTCTTGAATAAAATATGTTGAATCCTAGTTGGAGACAGGTACCATCTGTGATATATTTGTACATATTGGTCAAAACTCTTTTATCCCCCAAGGATATCTCTCACATTTTTCATTTGCTTAGTCTTCCCATCTATTTCTTCTTTTATTAAAACGTGTATATTTAGAAAGGGAGCCCCTGTTTTCCTGTGTCCCTATACAGCAGTTACTCAGAAGGTTAAATCTGCTGAAATCTTTCTATATTTTGATTATTAAAAAAATCCAACTTGAAGATACTGGAACTGGAAAACTTTCACTCAGGTGTTACTTTCAGAAATAAAATGATAAGGTTTCATGTCTTTCTCACCCTAGAGAAGATCTAAGAAATTCCTCTCTTGATCCAAGTGAAGTTACATTAGGCCTTAAAGAGGAAGTCCATACTTTTAACATGGGTGAAGAGTATTTGGGGGCAGAAGGTCTTGTGATTTTTGAAGTCCTTTGTAATATTCTTGCATTCTGAGACTCTTTAACTTCTGGATGAAGCTGGCAAGGAACACTTGATAGATGTGTAGTGTCATGTCATACAGATAGCTGTATTTCTGTGTATGTAGGTAAGCCAGTGTATCGGTACATGAGTTAAGAGACTGGACTATTATTAATGTTAGCTATTCTGTGCAAGGGAATCTATATCTCCACTTGGTTGTGAGGCTTTTGTTAATTTAGACATCTTTAACAGAATTAGCTTTAAACACATCCTGGTGGGTTTTGGTTTGTTTTTTTTTTTGGTTTTTTTTTTGGTTTTTTTTTTTTTTAGTTTTTTTTTTTTGTTTTGTTTTGTTTTTTAGTTTCTCATTGGATTTTAACACATTTAAATTAACAGTGCTTGAATTTCAGAGAGAGGTGGTCATCTACTACTGCAATATACCAGCATTCTTTTGATATCCAGAGATGGAAGGAGCAAATCTACATGTTTGAAATTATACTGCTTTTAAGGAGGAGACAAATTTTGCACAAAAAGTAACACAGGATATGCAAGTGAGCTACCTATGCTACAGCTCTGATCTGCCCTTACTGCCCTTCGTCTCTGGATACTCCCTGATCCCTGTTCCTCAATGTCCCATGTCCAGAACAAACTGCAGACACAGTGATGGTTCTTTGTACATCTTTTTGTAATGTAAATTTGTTCGCTTGTATGGAAGCTTTTTAAGTAAAGTAGAAATGCAGATCCTCAACATATTTTCAAAGCCAGACACTGCTAACATGGGACACGTATCTTTTCTTCTCTTTTCTAAATGGGCTTTTCTAGATTGAAATGAGATTTTTGTGACTGTTGATTTTATAAAATGCTATCTGAAATGTGTAAATTTTTCCCACAATAAATGTTAATTAATCTGAGCAAACATCACTAACAATCCCTAGTGTACCTACAAAAAAGATAGATGGAAGAATATTATGCAGTGATCAGTTTATGACATCTCCTTGTTTGGCAATACAACTCTCAATCACAATAAGTAAGTCCAATAATATGGGAATTAAAATTCCTCTTAGAATCTGGAGGTGGTGTCTGTGTTTATGTTCAAACAGTTAATAAACATATGAGGTTCCTACATTTAATCTTCTTTCTCAGGAATTTTTTACCTTCTCTCCTGAAGGCCAGGGAGTATCCTTTTGTTTTCTAATTAAATTTTGCTTTTTGGATTTATCTTGAGACTATAACTCTTTATCAGTAGTCTGGTGGATGGCATCCCTTATAAAATTCCCCAGAAACATCTCCTCTTTTCTCTGAACTAATTACCTGCTGTCCCCAGTGACTGGGATTGCTCTTCTCTCCATATTTTCTTCAGCTTTCTAACTAGGGATCTGCCTGCCCTGTCATTCTTTTGCAAAATTTGTGCCTTATGTATCTTGACATTTTTTTCTTTTTTACTTATTTGAATGAGATCCAATTTATCTCTCTCTCAGAATTTTCTTACAATGTTTTTTGGAGCCTGTCTGCTTAAGTTTTAATTATAGGACTGAAAAGACCTTTGTGAAATGCTGTTCTTCCTTGAATCGTCTATATTGTTTACCCAGCACAGTAAACTTGGCTAATAAAATGTATCTCTTATTACCATCTCACCAGCAAATAATTTGCAGTTTCTTATCTTCTTAATCTTTGTTATTTTCCATCTGAAAATCCACATTAATTTCTCATACCTCTGCAAGGTTCTAATGTTTTGTTTACTTATTTTTTTCTCAGTGAGTGTGTCCATCATATGTGTCTCCATATATTTTATTTTAATTTCATCTTGGACTTTAATAGCACCTCTATGAGGTGCCTTCTTTATTCTTAGATACCTTTTAGTGTTACTCTGCAAAGCTATTTCTTACAGAAGTCTTTATTAATACTTTTATACCTCTCTTTCCTTCAAGAGATGCTCTACCCTCACCCATTAGCAGATATAATTTCTTGACTTACTTATTACACTGTAGTTCACCAGCCTGTTGCCATTTTTGCTTTATTTTGAGGTGGAATTCTGTCTGGGTCCTCTTACATGAGATTTTTTTTTTTTTAATAAATGTGTGTGTCAATAGGTGTAGCGGCAAAAACTCCTTTAGTCTGTTTACAATTCAAGACTTAGTAAATATTCAAGTACCTTTCATGTCTAATGGTTACTTTCTGATCTATTCCTATTTGTATTCCTATATGTATTTTTGTCTTCCAAGCTGCTTTACTGAAAGAATACCCAAATGGTTTGAAAGTGAGTATTCCCTTGCACTTTCATCTAAGTCCTATTTATATGAGTCTCAAAATTATATTTTTATGGCCTTTGTACTTTCTTGTTTTCCACAAGATATTGAGCTTTCTCCCCCACTTCTGTCAGACAAAATTTTCTAATACTTTCTTATTTGATGATTGAACTTTTCAGACTATTCTTCATTTCCATATGGGAGAAGTTTGGGCACTGTATTTGAATTTCCAGAAATTAGTCCTTCTTTGGAATTGCACAGAGATCATTTGAGGACTCCTTTCATATTACTCTGTGTTTATTCTCATCTCTTTCTTTCTGCCCTTTTGTCTTTTCAAGCTCTAAGAATATGTGGTTTTGCCTTCTTTGCTCTGTATGCTCTGTTTCCTAATGAGGGTGCCACATTTTTTCCCCTGCAAGTTCTTTGTTCTGCTCTGAATCATGATCTTCCAACGCATGTCTTCTGGGGGATTAGTGTTTCAAATTGGTACGTGTGGCATCTGTTCAATAAACTGTGGAAATACTTTCAGGAAGAGAGAAATACCAGTGAAGAGTGCTATTTGAATGTGCCATCGTTCCTTTGGGTGCCAGCTGTCCTGGGAGCCACCAGGTCTGACTCTTTAGAAACAGTAAGTTGGTCATGCAGGTTGTTGTCATTTATGGCTGTTAGGATCCTGCGTATTTATTGGGAAAAGACTGTATTGATGGAGAGAAGGTGCCCGTAGGAGTTGGCACAGGTTACGCACTTTTGGAATGAATATGAACCACGTCTGGAGGATAAGCCCTATATTAAACACACACTGCCTTTTTTTTTTTTTTTTTTTTTTTTTTTTTTTTTTTTTTTTTTCCCCTTCAAATTTGTGCTGGTGAAGCTGCAGGAATCAGAAGATTGATTTCCTCTATGGAAGTGAGGATTTAGCGACTTTGACGTTTAAATACTGTTGTCCTTTTCTGGTTTACGAAACGAAAGGAATAGGTTAGAGTGTTTTAGTAATGAGAAAACTTGACTAGGACCATAGTAAGCAGAGATCTGATGGTGGTGTGAAGAAAGCTTTCTTTGACTGGCTCATGTACCCAGCCTGGGACTTAGTTGACCTGAATCACAGAAACTGTGTTCCTAGGTGGAAGAAACCCCCTCATAGTATCCCTCTCATCCCAAACTAGTTATTTATCATTGGGATGACTGAAATGGCTTGAAAAGATGAGAAATACATCTCTGAAGTGTAAAATACATTCAGGCAAGTCTGTATCAAATTTATATTGCTGGGATGCCGAGTTATTGATCTGTAAGCTCACCAAATTCTGTTCAGCTTGCTGAACAGGATTCATGAGATACAGCTCACATAATGGAAAAATAAATATGTAACAGCTGGCTTCTTCGGGGGAAACCCTTTAGAAGCAAGAGAGGAAATTATTTTATTCAGATCATTGCAGTGCTTGACAGTAGTGTTTAAATGTGTATTTCAGAAATTTTAGTTTGAATCCATTAAGGAAAAAAAACATTTTCCCTAACGTCTTTTAGAGGTGTAATGTTTTGAGTTCTTTCATGTCTAGAAACTAATTAAAGTAAAATGAAGAGAATAATGTTTAAAAAAGCTTTGACAGTGAAAGAAGTGTGCTTTCTAAAAGGTGCCTTATAGAGAACATGCCTTTTTTTTTTTGTCATCAAGTTATTTGATATGACCATGAAATATTTATCTCTTTATAAATACTTTTATTTATATAGCTGGCTTTGGTATGCAGCAAATCATTTGCTGCCCAGTCATTTCACATGAGATGCCAGGTTTTAGTTCAGGGTTTCTCTTTGAAAGCTAAGTTTTTAATAGCATTTGGGGTTTTTGTCATTATTTTCTGACACTGGAGCTGGATTAATTTTATTCAAAACAGTGATGGTTTGTTTTGTGTAATTTTGTCTCCTTGTCAATCCTTCTTATGAGGATAGGGACCTGCATTGTATTTAAACAATAATGTTGAGTCAGATGAAAAAATAAGAGGTTTTGTATGTACAAGGCTATATCACAAACTGGGACACTGGGGAGATACGACAAAGCCAGTGCTGGTTGAGCTGGTCCTGGAACAGGAGGCACTTGATATATATAAAGCTTGTGAACTTGGGCCAGCTCTGTGTGGAACAGCCTTGCTGCTTTCAGGATCTGAGCTGGCACAGCAATGCCATGGTGGACTGGCTTATCTCTTGGCCACCTGTACCACATCCCAGTATCATAGCACCTAGTGGTGCTTTTCTCATTCAGGACTCCTGCAGTGATGTGGCAGTCACAGAACAGATTCATGCTTCCTGGTGCTCCTTGCTGTTGAACACTAAACTTAATGAAGTTGGCAAAGTTCAAACTCTCATGAGGCTTTCATGAAGGATATCCCCAGCATTGGGTTTTCTTCCTGGTTTCCTTTGGCTTCTCTTGCCCTCTCTGGCAGTCTGTCCCAGTAACTTGCAGCATCTGGTGGCCTTTTCCAGGTAACAGCCAACAAGGCTCAAACGTCCTGGAGAGTCCGTTTATAATTCCTGTCATTTCCTTCACTGGCATGCCAGCATCCCTGTTGCCTCCACTGTTTTTTCTGGACACTCTTAATGACTTGTCACCTCTGGTCTGCTCAGTTGTGTGACTGCTGGTGGGAAGTCCCATGCTGACTCTGAATTTTTGCTAGCTCTGGTGTTTCTGTTGATAATCTCTGTAACTTCTGCTGTGGTGAAGCAACACGATATCCTAGTTGGGATCAGGATCCTGTTGTAGAGCAGAGGATATGGACACAGGGACAATTCATTCCATGGAGTGCTAATAGCCTGTGTCACTTCAATAAAATTGCCAGGATCTTTATTGTTCTGAAATACATTAAACCGTTGTTGCTCTTGGCAATCTGCTATTAACCCTCTTTCATGCTGTGATTAGTCTTCTATTCATACTTTGTTTCTTGTCTGTTAAATAGATTTTAATTGAAAATAGACTTCAACTTTGTACTTTGTTGCTTCAAAACTAATTGACTGTTCTTAAAGGCATAAAAGGACCTTTTCCATCAGGCATGGGCATTAGACTTTTTGAATGGAAGGATGCACTGGACTAGGGTTGGTGCTGTTTCCAGGCTAGTTAAATTACATTCACTGCTTCTCCTTGGTCTAATCTTTTGTTTTTGCTATAAAAACAAGCCTTTAAAGTCAGAGAAATTACTTACAAATGTTGTGCAGGTTTATTCCTGTTATGTTTTACACATGTAGGTGTTTTGATAACACAACTTAATTCCTTTGTGATTTTCCAAAGTAATTTCCCTTTTTATTGATCTAAGTGTCTTTGGTTTATAAGTCCTGGCAAAAGGCAGTAAGAACTTTCACAAAGATAAACCATCCCTTTCTGGTACCCCAGCAATCATTAATTTGGCTTTGTTTTGACAAAATAAATGGTAAATATCTGTATTTATTGTCTTGAGAATTGAATATTAGCTAAAATCTGTCTGCACCAGATTTTAGAGACAGTTCTGATACTCTTTGTGTGTATTCCAGATACGTTAGTGACATTTAGAAATGCCTCATTTAGGTGTTAATAGCAGAAATAATTGGTTTTTTCACTGTAAAAGGGAAATGAAGTTAGGGTCTGTGGGGGGGAAGTGTTAGTTACCTCCTGAGGAGCTGAAAAACTAAATTTGAAAGAAATTGCTGCAACCAAAATGCCATCCTGTACATTTCTCCCTCTGTTTGCTCGTTGTCGCTTTTTAACATAGTGTTGGTGTGTATGCCTGCAAGTATGTGTCTGTATGACTGTGTTCACAGATAATTTATTTATTAGCTTAAAATTGCATTATGAAAATAATCATATCAGAGCTGATTTCCTCGTACGCTCTTCCTCCGAATCACTGCCCCAGTAAAAATAT
Organism: Ceryle rudis; assembly: GCA_033439905.1. NCBI lineage: Eukaryota > Metazoa > Chordata > Aves > Coraciiformes > Cerylidae > Ceryle > Ceryle rudis. The sequence goes on from JAAGNO010027116.1 coordinate 25,190, forward strand.
ATAGGGAAACAAGATACTTTGGAACCCAATTTATTATCTCCTGCTGGTAGCAATAACCTGAAAATAACAGCAAATAGTAAAATTCAAACTTGAGGCAGACACTGGTGCTAGGAACAGCTGTAGTCACATTTATTAAGGATAGATTCAATGTAACAGCTATAGAAATGTGCAATGTTTTAGAGGCTCTGAGATTAGTACTTGATTGCTTTTTCAAGTTTCTTCTACAGATTGGGAAGAACACAGGATTTTAAAAGCAAGCATAATAAATAAGCTCCTACTTGAATTAGAGATATGGCCTCGCACTCTTCCCTGGCTTCTGCCTTTCCCTCCCTAAAAGTGGCTGATATTTTTCCCAGGAAAATAATTAACACAAAAAGCACTTTTTCAATAAGAATGTAGGAAAATGCCATTACAGAGTCAATTATTGAGCAGAATCAGGAGGCTTTCTAGTACATAAAGACAGTCTGAGCATCTGTGTTCATTTATCATAGGAGTAAAATGAGTATTTTTTTTTTCCTGAGCAAGACTGTCTGTGCCTTTTTGGAGGCTGCAGTGTGTGAGAATTTTGACATTTAAAAGGTTCACAGAAAAATCCCACCTTACAGTTCATTATTATTAGAGTATGAAAGAATTGCAATAGAAAATCACATCAAGCTTTTAAATAAAACTGATTGAAATCAGAGCTGTCAATGACGTGTCTGAAGAAGGGATGAAACTCTTTCACTGAGGACCCTGCTGGTCCATCCAGTCACTCTGGCTATTGTGGTGGATATTGTGGCTCTTCATACCTGCCTGTTTTTTGGGAAAGCATGGTGTTCTATGTGCATTTATTAATGCAGCTTGTTTCTTTATGTTCTTGGTTTATTCTTGAAGACTTTCACTGGAGGATTGAGTCAGTGTAGAGTGAGTATAAACTGGCACAGACCTAGAATATGTTTGGATGTCTAATTGGAATAGTCTGTGTATTTTCTGATCCACATTTTCAAGGATGTATATAATTATTTAAGGAAATGAGTAAACAAGCAATGTTATTTCAGTGACAAGTAGGATGGTGGTCCTGGGAAAAAAGCTTCCAGTACTGGAATTAAATAGGACATTAGCCTGAGGGAGGAAGAGGAGCAGAAAGGTTGTTGGAAGGGAGAGGAAGGCAGGTGTTTCCTCCAGAACAGGAAGGATTATTCCATGAGTCTAGGAAGGCTGGTATTCTCAGCTACCCACAAAAGCTTTCCCCTTTAACTTTTTGTACTTGATCTCTCTTGTTTTTTCTTTTATCCAAAATCAAAATGCCTTCAACACCACTGGTTATAGCTGGTTAATTTTCAGGACAGGAGAACCAACCTGTTTTATCTAGTGGCTTCTACATGTAGATAGTTAAATTACACTATAGAAACAATCTAAAAATTGGTGAGTAGGAGCGAGCCATTGCTAACAATGACACCTTGAGTTAGAGCAGAGTAGGACTGGACTTTATTCCTTTGGCTGACCATCTGCGCTTGATTTTATTTCCTTTCATTTCTTCAAGGGGACTCTCGAAGAATGATACAATTTTGCAAAGCTTGATGCTGAAAGGCAGGTCAAGCCATGCATGAGACTTACTGGTAAAATAAATACTCTTGTCCTTAAAACTCTAATATTTATCTCATCCTGTCACTTTACTTGCAGGGTCTCTAGACAAGGTCTGTTTATGTTAACATTCAGGTGAATTGGATATATGCCACCTTGTTGTAATCTCTAAAATGAACATGTCAAAGGCCTTGCAGTGTCTCAGAAATCGTTCAGAAAATGGTCTTTTTTACTAACATATTATCTTACATCTTAGAATTAAATCACATCTGCTGTTTAATCCTGTTATACTGATGAGCTGGAATCGTAAGCACTGATATTGGTCTGGTCTCAGCTTCAGAATGTGCAAATCAAAATTTACTGGGATTTTGAGCACTGAAGCCTTGTTTTAAAAAAAAAAAAAAGAAAAAAGTGTTTTTCTTCAAATGACTCATTTTAAAGAAAATGGTAAAATATCACAAAAAGAAAAGATTATTCATACATCGGGCATATTTTTATAAATTCTTTTCAAGTCAATTCCATGCATGAAGCAAAGAAAAATAAACATTAAAAATAAAAATGAGGATAAAGCAAACTCAGTAGCTGTAAAAATTAATGAAGTCTTGGTAATACCATGGCAGAGTAAACTCAAACAAGCCTTTGCCTTTTGAAAGACTGCTTTGATATTGATTTATCTAAAGAGACAGCCAAATTCAGCCCATAATGTAATTAAAATGCAATATCGTATAATGACTTGGAAGACAAGATTTAAGAGTCTTTCCCGTACTTTGCCTTCCTTCCTGTGCCCTGAATAAAAAGGCAAGAGAAATTAATTGAAACTAGAGATCTCTTCTGATAAATAAAAATACAAAGGGAGTCAGATTCCCAAATTTATTGTCAGTATCAACTAAACTGGTACTTGGCAGAATTTGATCAGATAGATCAGCTCATCACTTGGATGAAGAGGTTTGGAGATTTGTGTGTGCCTTGGGTGCGAGCAGCTCAAGTGAGTATCTCCCAGGCAGGAAAGATGCTCTCTGCATGTGTCTGTGTGGAAGAAACCAGGAGCTCTGCTCCATTTTATTGAAAGTAGGTGAAGAAAATTCAAAGATCCAGACCCTGCATCTGTAATCTAGAGATGGCAGCACCCCTGAGGGTGATGGGTATGGGGAGATTCCCGCATGCTCAGGCTTTTGTCACCTGCCTCTGCCTGGTTTCGAACCGCAGCATGAGCTTTTTTGCATTTCCTTCTTGTACATCTTTCTCTTCAATACAGTGTAAAGAGGTGTCTTTGGCCATAGTTGCAGGAGATTAGATCCCAGTTTGTCTCTCCAGCATTGTAGAAAATCAGCATTAAATTTAATTTTCAAGCACTCCTTTACCATTAAGCATAGTCTTAATCGACCTGCTGAATATGGATGATTTAGATAAAACTTTAAGTGCCTTGCTGAACACAGGATTAACTTTTCACTCTGGGAGATAAGACCCTAAAAAAGCACTGGATTTTTGATGCCTTCTGGAAAACTAAGGCCAGCAGTAAACTCCAGAGCTCTGTGTGTTGATCAGGGCAAAGTTACAGCCCTGCTTTACTTATTCCCTTTCTTATTTTCTCCTCTTAGTTACTAGACCAGTTGATGGGAAGCTCTGCCTGGGTCCTGTTCCTTCTGCCTCCCAGCTGTGTAACCTGCCGTGCCCGTCTGAGTGTGTGGTGTCTGCCTGGTCAGTGTGGGGCCCCTGTCTTCATGAGAACTGCCAGGACCGCCATGGCAGAAGAGGTGATCGCTGCTCTTATATATTGCCTTTACACCACTGGGTGATCTAAAGCGGGGTAGCGAAATGGTATGATAAGATTGCAAAACCAATGGTGTCAAATTCTACTTTGGGAGCTTAAAGTGTTTTTTAAAAATATTAGTATAGGTTGAAGCTCTTAGATGTGCATACAAGAGTGGGATATGATAAGCTTTTTGCAGTTATTCTTGGGAGAAGGAAAAAAAAAATAGTATTTTCAGCCTGGATCAGATCCTTTTATCCTGCAGTGAACTTGTAGAAAATGAGGATTTCTTGGGATAGCAGCTGCAGACCTGCATCGTGCCAGGCTGTCCGTCTGATCCCCTTTGGAAGTCCTGCTGCGTGCCTGGATTTGAGAGCAATGCTTGGGTGAGGTTGGAAGGCATAAAGACTGAGGTGTATCCCATAGCCCTTCTACCTTGGAGTTAAACTGACCTGACAGATAGGTTTAGATTTGGTTTAAATTCCTGGAAGAAGAGTATGCAAATATAATTTAACCCTCCTGGATCTTAATTGACCAGCATACATGTCTACTGCTGTGACACTTTGAGATTCCTAAGGCTCTAAGTTGAAAAGATGACTGTTGGAGTTCATGTCAGGGAATGAATATTATTGTTTGGAAATTACACTTTTCTGAATACGGCATAAGTTTTTGAAGTGACTGGAGCTGGTCAGAATCTTTCAAATTAAAAAAGAAATAACAACAAGGAATATGGTTAAATATTAAGTTTTGCAAAAGCATTTCACTTAAAATTGTTTTGAATGATTTCTTTCTGCTTGTTTGAGAATGGTGGAAGTTTGGTCTGTTACATTCTCTGGAATGTTTTCTTGTTCATTTTCTTTTCTGTGCCATGGCCGAGGTATTTCCATGTGGCACTGTGTATTTGCCTCTTGTCTGAGACTGTCACAGGAGAGACCACTACGTATTTTTTTTCTGCCTTTCTTAGAATTCTGTGTCATTTACATAACAAAACATGCTGAAAGATACTTGTTTATTAGTTCTGCGTTTTACATAACAACATGACTTTTGATTTTATTCAGAAGGAGGTAGATTATGTAATCAAATCTTTCATTATTTCTGTAACCTTTTTCTTTCACTTTACATTTGAATCTCCCAATTTAATAGAATGTCGTTTCAGAGGTCTGATATGCATTATGTATCAGAAATCCTTACACCTTCGTAAAGTAGAATACTAATTTCTTAGTAAACTGCTCTGCTGTATCTCAAAACAAGTCTTTTCATTAGTTGATTCCCGGGCAGAATATAGATGTCCTTTAGATCTTCCCATTTCTTAACTGTTTTTCTCTTTTATCTTAATGTTGTTATTACATTAATATATTCACCAGTGGCAAATTCCTATATTTGGACATGTATATTTCTGTCTAATGCTGATGAAAGGGAAAAAGAAATGGGAAAAATGTGGGTTGTTGGCATTTTTTACACTCAATTAGATTTTGTATGCCCTGACTGTGGGCACATACAGCCCGGTACTGTCACAATCAGTTCAGGTTGTAAATGTTGTACTCTTGTTTGTCTTTATATCCCCCAATTCCAGATGCCCTATATAGTTGTCTTGCTACTAGGTTATCGGTATAAATATTTTTCACAGTTGTCCAGTTAATTCAGTTTCTCTTTTTCCAGGCTTTAGAATGAGACAAAGGCAAGTGATTGTGGAGCCGGTGGGCATGCTGGCAGGTTGTCCACATTTAATTGAATCTATTCCTTGTGAAGACCCAGTGTGTTACGAGTGGATCGTTTCAGAAGGAATATGTGTGACTGACCGTGGAAAATGTGGACCTGGAAACCGCATCCTGACAGCTGAATGCAGGAACAAGAAAGGTGCGTAATGGTATCATCTTAAAATTCCCATAGATTTTCGTGACTCCTGCAGAGCCTTGTATTATATTTTATCCTAAAGGACATGGCTCCCCTCTATAGGTCAAGTTTTGTCACCACTGGCCTTATCACAATAAAAGCGGGATACCACTGGCCTGATTCTCCCTAGAATCTTTTTTTTTTGTTTGTTTGCACATCTTTTACTAAAGTAGATCTGTCACTGAGGCCAGCAGAGCTGTGGGCATTCACAAAATTAATCTGTGCCCTAGCATTTCTTCTATCCTCACTTTTTAGTGTGCTGTCTGAATGTTTATCTTGTTATGATAACCCTTTTACAGTCACGAGAAGGGATGCTTGGTTGTTCTGCCAAAATTAATACAAGAATTAGACGTAAATGAAACGATCGCACTGAGTAATACTTTTCTTGGCAGCAGTTTGAGACATGCAGTGTGTTCACTTACAAGTTGTTAATAATGAATAAGTACATTTTTATATGACGTTTACAAACAACCAGCAAGAGCTTATTTCTCCTGCATGGTTTGAACCTCAGCCAAAGGTTTCATTTCTTGATAAGGTCAGTGTTGTCAGATCTTTAGATCCAATTACATGGAGCATGATTTTGCAGTCCTTAGTCACAGTGAGACTGTGCTATCATCTCAAAAGTGGCAAAATTGTGGAACTTTAGAGCCTGATATTATATCTGAAATGGAGAATTTTTCTTTTACATGGTGCTTGGACTGACCACAGGAAACAATTTCAAGTCAATAAGAATAGGGGTTAATTGGCAAGTAGTTAAAAATGCTGTATCATTTACAAGGCAGTAGGATCTGATAGAATAAAGTAATGTCTGCTTTGACTAAAGAGCACAGCTCCTCCTGAAATACATTCAAAGTATATATGATTTTCTTCCAAGTTTGTGAAAATGGGGCAAAAATAAAAAACTGACTGTTACAAAACAATGTAGCTGGAATATCCTAGAGAGCAGAGAGCTGTCACTGAATCTGGTCTGAGTGGTGTCTTCTGATGTGTGATCATAACTGTAGGTCCAGCCCTGCAGTGATATGTGCAGATGGAGTCTTGTATTGCTAAGGAGCACCATGTACTTCACACTGTTAAAACTGTGCCAACATCCATTTTTATGTTCCAACTTGCAGCTCGGAAGGAAGTCATGTAACATGGCAGATGCTCATTGATCTCTGATCAAACTGTTCTTGGTGGCTACGATCCTTAAGAAGTTACGCTTTTGAAGTGTCTCTTCTTCACTTAATTCTTCAGCAAGATACTGGAAGTTTCTCACTACCCTTTTCCACTCTTTTCCACTTCAATTATGCTGTGCATGTTTTAGTTACCAAGGAAAAAAATTTGTGACGTTCTTCCCACCCCACCAGTCCGAGGCAAACATTGTCACTAGACACGATCGTTGTCCGGTTCTAGCTGAGAATGTTTCACAAGGAAATACCCAGATCACTAGGCTGATGAGAAGCAGTGGTTAATACTGGTTTTAAACTTTTCTGAATTTTGGTCCAGTAGGATAGGACTGGCAGAGTCCTTAAAGTCAATTTGTTTCTTTTTCTGTCAATCCCGTAATATTAGTTGCTTGGTTTATAACTTTTTTTCCTTCTGTAATGTACTCTTAACTAGTTTCTCATTGCAGTAAGTGGTGTATTTTCTTGAATAAAAGCTGGAGTAAGTGGCACATTGGCATAAAGTAGTTTTCCTGGCATAGATTGTCAATTGGCAGCAGGAAACTAGTAATGAGTCCTGTGAAACTGTGAGACCTGTGAGTTACAGGTAGAATAGCAGGAGGCCTTACACTAATGCATAGCATTGCACAGTGTCCGTGCAAGCAACTGCTCTGCTGAAAGCATTTAGGGTAGCTGCATTATGTGCTGGTATTTTAATTTACTGCAGTATCTCGTGTAGAATTCTGCTTTGTATCCTAAAATCCATTCTTTTATCCAGTCGTTCTTTTCATCTGTGCCTGTCATTGTTGTTCAGTATTCTCACTGAATGTCGAAAGGGATAAGAAAATACATTCTTTTGGACCCTGTTAAATGACAAAATCCAATGCATCATCATCTTAACTAGAGTTCATTGGGCCTGGAGTATGTTGATTAGGCTACTTTGGCTCTCTGTGTATCCGTGCTTGCCAGAGTTCTTCATTTTCAGAAAATGACAGACTTCTTGACGTGGTGCTCTCCTCTTTCTGCAGTGTTAGTTCACTTCTCTTTAGAACTTACATGTAGCTGATCTGTCAGTCCTTTTTGTGTCAGTCATACTGCAGAAGAGCTTGGCATCACAGCTTCTTCCCTTTGCCCATCTTTTCAACCTCCATCCACAGTGTGGCTGAAGCTGTGTCCTTTGCTAGCCTGTGCTCTGTGCTGTAATGCTGGGATGTTGCATACTGCTCCCCACAGCATGGAGACTTTTGAGGCCTTTTTCATGATGAAACTGCTCTTCCCTTGCCAAAAAGGAGCTTACATTACGTTGACTGCAGCGGAAGAGAACTGGCAATGTTTTTTGGTCCTCTTTCCCATGGCAGAGGACTTTGCTGCTGCTGGCAAGATCCCGTGGGATCCCACGGGCCTAAACTTCCCTCCAGCAAGGTGGAGCTTGGCTGTGCATCTTTGTCTCTGATATGTATTGATAGATGTTGAGAAAAGATCATAAGCCATTAGCCCCTCTCTCTCCAGCTTCTGGTCACCCCCTGTGGTGGGGGTGTGAAAATGTACAAAGACACTTCCCCTTGTTACAGAGCCCCAACCAAGGCTCTGCTTGCTGCAGAAATGAGTGGAATGCACTTCACTCAGATAAATCAGCACTATAATTTATTAAGCAAGAGTAACGGTTTAGCTAATTAGTAAAATATAGCAAAGAATCAACCAAGTTAAACAAGATTCAATTCATGGCAAGGTCACTCTATTACTTACTACAAGGCAATTAATCAAAAATAAGTGAATGGAATTAAAAAAAAAAAAAACCCACAGCATGATTATCTTATGAGTAAATTTGTGTGTGACTAATGAAAGCAATATGATTATAATATTTGTACTAATGAACCTATAAGCAATAGAATGATTTTTGGGTGACGGTATTTATCTTTTTATGGGGATTGTGAATGGGGCAGAGGGAAGGGGATAAGGGCGGCCCTTCCATCTGGTCATGAGGTTCAGGATAGACTACCTTTCCCTCTGAACTCCTTCAAAGAATAAGGTAAAATCTACCCCTAGTCCCAGACCTGGTTGGTGGTTTATGTCTAGAGGGATGGGGGACAGGGGTTGGAACAGGGGAAAAAAGGAGGTAAGGAAGCCCTCCTTTTTGGTGACAAGGTTCAGGAAAGACCCCCTTTCCCTTTGAACTCCTTTGGGTAATAAGGAGAGATCTACCCCTAGTTGCAGACCTGGTCAAATGTTTGTGTGTAAGGACACAGGGAAAGGATAGCATACAAGGTGTTGGAGTTTGTGTAGCACTTAGTGTAACACAGTTAATGATTCATTAACACTGATCTATTAATACTAAATCAGAGTAAACACTTGCTTATGATAAATGCAATAATTTCCGTGTGATCTAGGAAGGAAATCACATGCAGACAGAGCTATATATATACACATATAGAGGTTACATATAGGAATTATTCCATGGATTGAAAATTAAATTTGGCAGCCTGTGATCTCCAGGATTTTTGTAAGAAAATGTCCTGTAGATCAGAAATACTCATATAGTCCTGTGTCAGTCTGTAGCCGATGGACAGTGTCTCTCCCGCCATCGGTCCGTAGCAGCCAGACATTATCCTTCCCTCCTCTGGTCTTGGCAGTTGGTTGGTGTAGCCCGAGAGTCGTCCCATCTCAGGGGAAGGTGCGAGATTCATGGCTGCTGAGATCCTGGAGAGCTCCAATGAGCCTCACATAGGATCAGTATTTATAGGGTCGTGAGATGATTGACTTTGGACAAAACTAGGCTGGTAATTTTCTGAGAGCAACAGTCTCCCAGGTGGGGATGTGTGTGTGCAGTCCCTCCTTGCCCCCCTCTATTCAGAGTACGCAGGAGCAATGGATGTGGCTGGGGCAGGCCCAACCACTCTCTCTCACTGACTCACTCTCCAAACTTTTATCAGGACAGATTGTTTTGGTTCCAGGCATCACACAAAGTTAACGTACAGCAGAAACCAAAACTGTTTTGGTTTCAGGAGCCTGTACACCAGGATGAAGTGCCTGCCCCCCAGGCCTGGGCAGGGCCTGACAAAGAGTGGCAGCTCTGGTTGCTCTGCAGCCCGGGAGCCTCTCACGGTGTGGCCTGGGAGTGGCGCTCTGCAGAGACACACAGGGCAGGGAGGCCTGTGCCACCTCACCCCATGTCTTACTCCCATGCCACATCTCTTGCACGCTGATGGTGCCAGCCCATGCTGTGACAGAGTGTTGGAAGAAACCTGTCTGGGAGGTGAGCAGGCAGCAGTGGCTAACTAGCCTCTTTCTCCAACTGAAACCTTGCCTTCGGAGCCCCTTGTAGTGAAAGAATCATAGAATGATTCTATGTGTAGTGTCCTTCCAATTTGAAAAAGTCATCCTTTCTGTTGAGAAGGTTTTGTGGTACTGACCCTGCTAACAAACTGCTGCTGGCCTGAGTTTGAACAGCTTGGGAGCAAGTCACACGTATCTCTTGCTCTGGCTTGCAGGGTTTCTCTGAAGACTTCCCTGTCAAAGTCATATCTCTTTGTAAGGGCTGGTATGAATTTCAGTGATGTAGCACTCTTATTTTCACTCGGTCTAGAGGTACAAAAATTACTTTTTATTTCTTAAATAGGTTAATGTAAGGGGTTCATAATGAAGGAGCCTGTGTAGGGCACATATTATGTACAGCTTGTTTTCATGGAGTCTGTAATTTGTGATTTGCAGCAGTTAGCATAGATGAGGGGGAATGAGAAGACCGTAATAATCTCATTACTGTGTCATTGTTAGGTGTCTGTTTGCTCCCACCTAGTAGTGTCTCTAATCTCTGTTAATAAGTTACTGAACATGCATATGATGCTTGCAAGACACTCGTAGTGTCTGGTCCACGTCCCTTGAGTGCACATCTTCTGTAGCATCAGAAGACAGTACTGTAATAATTCGAATGCAATTAAATAATGTGTGGAAAGGCAATGAAGTAATGCACAGAATGGGAAAAGAGATATATTGTATACTTCTTCCAAACAATTATTTTCAGCAAAATGTTTTTTTATTTAGCTAGTAAAGGAAGATGGATGATTTTGGACAATTTTGTGAAGCCAGAAGAATAGTACAGGAAAATGGATGATGATACTTAAAATTGGATTGTGTTAGTGTAGCAGTGGGTACATGGATCTAGAATTCGGATCAAAGAATTTATTTGAAAACTATTCTTATATTTGCGGACAACCCAAAAATTATTTCTGATTTTTCTGAGAGTTGTTTTAGGTTGTTCAGGAAGGAATTGAGTATGTAATGTGTACTTGATCAGATAGTTGCAAGTATTTGACATTTGAATTTGAGCAGTCTTGATTAGAACTGACAAACGTTACTGTGCATTGACCAGATGAAAATAACTCTCTGAAGACTTTCCAGTTCATTTGCTCTCCTTTGATGTTGCTACTCAGTAGATACAAAACCATGAACATGGTCAAAACTTTCTCATTTTAAAATGCAATTGGACAGTAGCCAAAATGGGTTGCCTTTTTTTTTTTTTTTTTTTTTTGAAGAGGATGAACAAAATCATCTTTTGTGTGCTCTGCTCCCTTAAGCCTTTTTGATAGGTACAAGCACTTTGAGTATGGTGAGACAAAATGAGCTCAGTGTTGTAGTAGCGTGCAGAAATCTGCAGATGACATTAGACAGCAGGACTTGGCTCAGGGTCAGCTGGTAAAATTTCAGTCCAAACAGGAGTTGCTGTGTGTTTGTAGGTAGTTTCCCAGTCTCTTGATTTGGATGCTAAGAAATGCAACTGGATTTAACATTTAATTGTTGTTGGGTTCAGTCTGATGGAGGAACTTGGGAACCATTTTTATTGCCATTTTCCATATCTATTTTAGATATATAATAAAAATATTTTAGATTAGTAATAGAAAAATAGATTGAGAGAAGACAAATGTTGAACCAAACTGCAGTTTCTTAAAATTCATGTTAGTCATGTAGCTTGTGAGCAGAGCAGTTATTATGGTGAGGAGTACAACCTGAGAACAGATGTAAAAGGAACTGCAACAATAAATTAATGAAGTAACAAGTATGACTCATAAAAGTAACGATTAATTTTCCAAGCATTTTACAAATGTTTCTGACAGTAATGTAAACTAAATCTCACCTATTAGCGATGCTCTTGAATAGATTGTAAACCGTTCTTATTCACAATCATACCCACAAGTCGTCAGTCCATTTTGTTGTAATTCCCATGTCATCATTTATTCATTTGCTTCTGCTTGTTCTGATTCCTACCACAATTATTAGTAAAAAAGATTTCTCTGCGATAGTGAACAGCATAGTTTCTAAATAATCAAAAATACTAAATAATTAATACCCAAACGCTTCGTTGTTTTATCAGAAATGATCAGCTCTGCATGAAGGTTTAATGCAAGGGTCATGTGACTTTGCTGGATTTGGGTTGTTTTACTCTACTCCTAGTTAACAAATATAATTACAGGTCAAAAGCTGCTGAATATTTGCCTTTTTATACTGCCAGCTTGGTTACTGGGGTTTCTTTCTTCAGAGTTAAAATTGTGGGGTATTCTTCCTTTTTGAAGATAGTATTTAAAGAGTGCGGAATAATCTATTGGTTCCTTATTCATGCACAGTTCACGCAGTGATAAGGAGATGCAAGTGCCAAACCCAAACGAGCAGAGTCCAGGGGTGCCCAGAACAACGTTGCTGTGTCTCTGTTCCTATAGCACTTAAGTGACTGTTCCTGAGACCTGTCACAAAGCCACTTTCTTCAGCAGATTCTGCCTCGCCTAGGTGCTCCCAGGCACTTGGGAGGTTTCTGTGCACCCTTCCCAGCCATATCTGATAAATGAATAATATCTGACAGGTCCCGGTACTCCGGCTGTAAGGGGCAAGCCACCATGCTAGAGACAATCTGCCAAGGTGGTAGCTTAGATATAAAACACATCGCAGTCCTACTGTCACAGCTGGTGTGGTGGAGAGATACTTTCTTTAAGTATTCTCAGTGGAATAAGCTGCTGGCTTCAAGCTGCAGGAGTTATCTGAGCTGGGGGGCAGCAGCCATCACCTGAGTCTGGGCTCACCGAGCTTCTGCGCTGCCAAGCACGGGGAGGGGGTGCTGCATGAGCAGCAACAAAGAGCAGGTGGGAACATAAATCGTTGTGGAGTAAAAATTAATTGTCCTCATTTCAGCAGTGTTATGCCAGATGATTAAACATACGTTTTTCTTTTTCCTCCTTCCTTTTTTTCCCTGTACTAACATTTAACCCCCAACACACACTCACCCACTCCTATACCCCTCCGAAAAGATAAAGCCTGGGAAAACCCCAGGGTGTATTTGCAGGGAGTGATGAACAGAAGAAACCCACAAAGGAAGAGTGTTAACCAAAGTTTTAGCCCTGTTGCTTCTGGTAAGAGACATTTCAGCACAACAGTGTTTTTTTCTGTGCAGTGTCTTTGGTTCTAGACAGTCAGCATTTAGAACATGGCACGTGCCAAGAATGCAAGAGGGATTTTTGGTTTAAATGTTAATAAGTTTGTTGAAGAAGTACATGTTTGGGTTGAAATACATCTATTCTCAAGTTTCTGTTCCATCTGGCAGTTTTATTGGTAAAACAGAACAGTACTTCAGAGTCAAAATGTTTTCTTTAAGCATTTTTTAGATTAAATGATTGTTTGCTATTTTTTGCAAATGAACTAAGCCAAGGCCTAAACATAATTTTTTTTAAAAAATCAATATTTTTAAAAGAGGTTATTAGCATAAAAGCAAAATATTTGGTTTAGATTAAACAAACATTTTGCCTTATCTTGAAATTACTTTTTTCCTAAATCTTCCCCCTGTCCCTCTTCAGTCTACTTAAAAACAGAGTTACAGAGTTTTTTTTCTTCCTCTTCTTACTTTTTTTTATTGGTTCAGTGCCCAAACAGATAACCATTATTCACACAGCTCTATTGACAGAACAGACAGTGAAATCCTGTTGGAATTCAAGCGAAGAGTAAAGGGAAGTAAGATAATCAAAGCAGTGTTATTTTTAAGATCCAATATTATGTTCTGCCAGAGCTTGACAGTGGAACTCTGCCCTTACAGAAGCTGAAGACTCTTTGGGGGTAGAATATTAATAATGTTGTGCTCAGTTACCTGTCTCTATTTCCAGGTTAATCACAGCATGTCCTGTGGTCCCTAAGAGCGGTTGTCTGCAGAGGCAGCTTGTGCTGTGTGCTCTGCTTGGTGCAAAGCATCACAAGAGGCAGAAGCATCCCCAACAGCTGAGCTTGAATCTGTCAGAAGGAACGGGCTGCAAGTAGAGTTGATGTCTGGTTTTATTACTGGTTGAGGGCATGAAGTGAGCAGCTTTCTGACAAGTTCTGTTTTAACATAAATCTCAGCAAAGCCAAATTCTTACCTGGGGAGAATTCTTGATTTTTAATCTTGTAATGGATTAATGCTATAGGATGAATTTGCAGAGACTGTTTAATTTCTCAGGGAAAAGATTTACTGTGTTCAGTTTATTGAAAGTATGTTTTAAATAAGTTATTTCTGACATCCAGAAAGTCTCCCATTGATGCATTGTGTCCAGTGACACAAACCCATGTGTAATGCCTTGTCCATCTAGATTTTGTTTCTCCTGGTAGAGTATCATAAGCTTGAAACTTTTGGAAACTAGAAGAAGCAGTTTTGATGGTAAAATTGAAATACTTATCTTCATTGCCATGGAAATGCATCTGTCTTTAATCTAACCCGAATACACAGAGTAACAAAAATCAATTTTTCTTCAGTGATGCTTTTTTTGCCTCTACTTTGAGCATGCCCATGAGGGCTTTCACTTACTGAGAGGGGCGGGTGGGGAGCGTGCTTCGAGTGATATTCTCCAGTGAATGAGAGAACAATGTATACTAAAACTTAAAGAGCTCAGTCAATGGATTAGGAGCTGTTTTGTTTCAGCCTCTTAAATCATTGAGATTCAAAACGACAGACTTACATACTGCTTTGGTCAAATTTGTGTGCTGTCAGCATTAGCAGGACAGAACTCACAATGGGAGTTTTGCCTGAGGAGGGTGTGATTAATATTTGTATATTATGGACTATTCATGCAAATTTGAACTGGAGGACAACTTTACAGCTGTAAGATTTAGAATTATTTTATAGGGAATGGTAAAATAATCTTATCACTTGCACATACAATCAATAAAGTGAAACAGGTTCCAGCTCTTCCAAGCCTGCAGGTTCGATTACTGTCATGGGGCTCAGCTTTCTGCACCACTTTGCTCATTCCTCCTCATGAGTGTGCCCCACCGTACGCTGTCATTGGAGCTGTTGATCCCAAACTGGTATGTTTTCCTGACTGTTAGAAGCACAAATCCATAAAAGGCAACATTCAGAGCAATTAGAAAGGATCTGTACTTCTCGTTTTGCAGCTCTGGTGGAAGGAGCATATTGCAGTGTAGTAGAAAGGCTGATGAGTATTACGAGTGTTTCAGGAATACTGAAGAATACTGTGTGGTTTCTTCAATGGATTTGAGACCCATTGTATTTTTTTTTTTCTTTTGTAGCCATAAAGATTGATGAGCTCTTTGAGCAGGCTGGCTGTTTGCGAGCCAAGTGGAGTGGGTGTCATTACCTCTGTCAAACCTTACCTCACAGCATCTGGTACCATGCCAGCTATTCGATGTCTCCTACTGGAAACATTTAAAATGACAAAATGCAGATTGTGACCTGTTCTAGGAGGGGTACACTGGCGATCTGAGGACAGACACTGTCATGAGGTCAAGTAAATTTACTGTCTTTGAATCCTCTACTGGCATTTTACACTTTAGTCCTACTGAAATTGATGTCTGCAAAAGAAACACAAGATCAGCTTTCGGTTAATTTTAGAGTAAGCTGCTGAAAAGTAAGAGCTTTCTTTGCGTAGCCACACTTCAACAGTTTTGCTTCATTCAAGATTGTGGCAAATGTAAGACCCACAAACCAGGAAAGAGAGAAACTCAAAAGTCTGTAAGAAATTCTTGTAGTAGCTACATTTGTGTAAATACCTCTGACTTAGAGTCAGGCATATTGTGTTAAAATACAGGCTGAAATATCTAATGCTGGTAATGCTGTGGGTTTGAATCTAGAGGATAAACTCAAACATACTTTGTTTAATTCTCTTTACCTTTAAATACATATATGTTGCATGATTTCCAGCTGAACTGTGGCTGGGCTTTTTCAAATGCTAGGAGCATGATTTGTGTCAGTCATCCGGAAGGCATCAGATGAATTTCTATGCAAAGCCACGATTCTTTTCAGTATCCGTCTTTCTTTTTTGATAGCTAATGTCTCCAAAAAATGTTTTTCAAGACTTCAGAGAAGTGTTAAAATGGTGAGGGCAAAGGCCATTTCTTCCCCGTGGCTGTTTCAGCAGAGAGGAGATGGATGAATTTTCAGAGATCCAGCTCCCACTTGTACTAGTGAGAGGGAGCAGCAGGAGCTTCAGACACCAATAGACTTGGAACAAAGGTTCAAGGTAGCCCTTTCAGAAATGGGAATTGTAACATTAAGAGAAATATAAACATCACTTATTATGGCAAGGTCTGTATTGCCCTTTATGTTTTAAATGTTATGGAGTAAGTTTGACATAAGTTGATCTGAGTTTGGGATAAAGGTTACCTAAAGAGCATGGCGTGTGTATATGACCCGTAGGTCTGTTACCCTGGTGCAAGAGGTTTGTAGAAGCTGTATAGAAGGATTAGTATTTGTATACTAGGCTAGTGTGAATGTATACTTCTCAACTGTTTATTCATAAACTCTTTCTTAATGTGTAGGGAATCTTTTATTGAGCTTGCTTTCTAATCTTACAATCATGAGACTGAAATAACATTCCTCTATTGTATTTTATAACCGTGAAAGCATTTATAGTTAGTTTTTTAAGTCTGGAATAGAAAAAATAGATTGATTTGGTTTTGTCCCTCACAATATATTGTACACAAAAATCCCAGATTGTTTCAGTGAGAAATGAGAAAAATACCTGTAAGTGCCAATAGCAATTCCTGTTTTCTCAGTGAAATGGAGCATGCAGCATAAAATACTTTGCTGTTTTCTTTGAACTAAGCATAACTTCACATACATGTTGGGTTCATATTCTTTTTTAGAGAGTTATTGTGTTTCTTAGGGAACACTGAAAAAAGGGAGATGTGAGCAAAATTGGATCCTTCTTGAACTGTATTTGAAAGGTAGGTAGATGACAAGTTCTAAAATTAACTTCCTTGGATAGAAGAGGGAGGACGCTAGAAGGGTTCATTTGAAAAGTGTTAGTAAGCACCAGATTCTGGAGCTGTGACCCAAAGGTGGCTGAGGTTACCAGGAGCAGTAGATGGAAGATGTGACAGTGAGGGTTAATCTCATCCATGAGGGTTCTGTTTTCTGGGGATTAAACAGGTTCTAAAAGTGGTTAAGGATTTCACTGCTTCTCTGCTAGTAAAAGAAGTGTTTAACATATGGAGACATTTTCCTCACTCCTTATATGTGATTTGGTAATGTTTGTGGTAAGTCTCTCAAGCACACAGCACTGGGCACACGATCTCGAGGAACACAAGAAGTGGGGATGCTTTATGACACCTTTTTGTTCTCTTCATACCAAGCAGAGTCTCTGAGGCATTTTACACTTTAGTCCTACCCTTGTCAGTTTTGATAGGTGTAAAGGGGCTCTCTGAAGATGACCTGGGGCTATTCACAGCATTCACATCAGTGGTACTTTCACCTGGGTTTTGACATGGTGCTTTTAGAGCCTCTTTACACAGTTGCAACCTCAAAACTTCCTTGAGCTTCAGTTTCCTACCTATAATGCCCCCTTGAGATACATGAACACAAAGCTTTTTACATTAATACCATCCTTAAGCCATTTCTCTTTAACCACATTTACAACATATGTATATGACATCATACAGCTCTTCTGAAGGATCCTGTAGATAAATTGCAAGAAAGCCCAGCACTGCTTGTGCAGGCAGGAACAAGCAACATTTAAGCAGCCCTTCTATACTCATCATATTGAAAAGGCAGCTGATGGTTTGCAGACATGTTCAAAAAATACTTAAAGAAAAAACCAAAGCCGGAGTGAATAGGGAAAGTTTCATGATCTGCATGCTTATAGCATTTGTCTTTGTCTGAGTACCAGTGTCTGACCAGCCCATGTCCAGGCAGCAAACACAGAAGAGGGATAAATTTCCCTCCATGGTGGCAATGAGTTGTGACTTTCTCCAACACTCAGCCGGTAGTTCAAGTAGGCATTTGAATCTTAAAAGGCCTAACCCCCATGTTAAATTTTGTTTACATTAATAAACAGTTTCAGACTTCTCTGGTTTTCAGCAGACGGGTAAGCAGCATGATGGTAAGCAGCCTGATTTCCTTAGGACAGCAGGCTATAACAAGCCAGAAAACAGGTTTTAGTGAATTTGATATTTTTCAAACTCTTAATAAACAGAAAATTACCCAATTCTCAGTTCAGAATTATTTTAGCCAAGACTCTTTTCCCCAAGAGAAATAGTCAAAATTGTATAAAGGCTTTAAATTAAACAGAAGATCATTAGGGTAAGAAAAAACTGGCTGTATTTATTGCATTCTGTATGTGAGATTTAGTGGGCTGGAATCCAACTCATACAATGCAACTCACGAAAGAGAAATGTTTCAAAATAAGCCAATTAAGTTCTGTATGAGGTACTATCTAGAAATTTATTTTAATCAGATAAAAGAAATAAACTAAACCTGCAGATAGGAGACTGAGACCTGGTAGTGTCTATCTGTAGCAGCCAGCAGGATGTGGAGCTAGGGGATTCCCTCCATTGCAGTCTGAAGGGGCGTTTGGGCTCTGGGGAGAGCAGAGGACAGGTGCAGAGAAGTCAGGGCGGAAGAAAAGGCTGGAAGCAGCCTGCAGCCATGAGGTCTTCTATACTCGCTGATCCTCAGGCAAGGTGAAGGAGCTGCATGCAGGGTCTGGTTGTGCACCGTGCTGGGGGGTGATCAGCTGTAAGTTCCTCCTGAGGTTTATGTAAGGGAATAATTCAAGTCTGACTTCAATAGACAGCTTCTTGCATTGATCTCTGACCACAGCCCTTTCAGTGGAGGTAAAAAGAAGGGCTTTTTTGTGTAATTTAATCCGTTCCTGATGGGTGGCCCTACAGAAGGCTTTTGCTGTAACTGAAATTCCTTCAGTGCTGCACGTTGTGTGCTGGACAGGAATGATTGTGAGAGCCACCTTTATATGGTAGTTCTGAAGGCTGTTGAGTGGAAATTAAAGATAAGCATTGCACTTTCTTTGAGTTTCTTTTTATCAAACTGTTTATGAAGTAGAGCTGATTAAAAAAAATTGAGTCACTTGTTTTGAGGTTAATGGATGCTGGAGAGGAAGGCTCCCCCCTTAAAAGAAGTTTTGTAAAACTTTTAATTAAGAATTCAGGACATGAAAATTTTGGGCTTGTTCTGCACTACAAAGATTGGCTCCGGGGCATATTGGTCTGTCAGGTTTTTAAAGTAAATCTTCCTCTTAATTCTAATTAAGTATTGTAATGCCAGTACTCTTCATTAGGCAGTAATTTGTGATTAGTCAGGTAGTCGTAATGGAAAGAGAATAACATGTGATGAAATGGTAGAGAAATTGCAGACCAGGGAAGATGGCCAGGGGATGCGGCTCATAACATGCTCTTTAACATCCTCCTGCTGGCAAATTCCTCACTAAATTCGGTGCTCTCTGTGGGATGGGATTCGATCCTCACACAGATCCCGGCATGTGTGGAAAACGAGTTCAGTGGACCTCAATTACAGGACTTGAGCTCTGAAGTTGTGACAAGTAATAATGCTAAGAACAGCCATAAAAAGGGAAAACTCCTAATTCCCCCCAAACTTTGAAGCCAAACTATTATTTTAAGTGTAGATTACATTATCACATTTGTTTATCTGTGAATTGAATCTCATATTTAATAAATGGTAGCTTTTGTGAAGCACTGGAGTGAATGTGAATTAGTGAATTGAGAAAGATTAGCTCTTTGAGGAGATTGAGAACAATTTACAATTCCATTGTTCACTGTGTTTCTTTCTGTCTGTGTGAAGCACGTCTGTAATTGTCTCAAATTAGGTACTGCCTTTGTTTAGAAGAGTTAAACAAGTCACAGGATAAGATATTTCATAGTTCCTTTTTAATTGAACAGCCTGTTCAGTTATTATCATTAGGCAGTTTGCAAGTGTCAGAGCAAAGTTTTTGAAGACAACATGCACATGAGGTGGAGTTTTTTGCAAATTGAATCCTCTTGTATTGTTTGGGTGCATTTTCCAAATTTGGAACCTGGTCTTCCCATACTGTATGATTTTAGTGCATCCTTTTATCATAGCTCTTAAAACAGCTGCATTATTTAAAAATTCCAAAAAAAAAGAAGAAAAAGAAAGATGGATGAGGTCGACTGGGCCAGCAGCTATGCAAGCAGAAGACAGAAGACAGCACTTTTAACTTTCGTATCCCTGAGGAGGGAAAGCAAATCGCACAAAGTTAGTTCCTTGCTTGGTCCTGTGGTGTCCACAGGGATTCAGGCACTATGGCCAGTGGGAGGTGGATGTAGTTTGAAAAGTGACTTTCCGGAAGAAGTGAGAAAATTTATCTGCCCGAAGCAAGCGAGCAGGGAGTTTGCTGGGACTGGATGAACACAGGGTGCTTTGCTGGAGGGATAAAGTTTCTTCCAGGTGGTGTGAGCTCCCTTTCCACATCTCCTGTGGCTCCTCAGTCTGACCCTGATGTAGGGGTTGCTTCCATTCATTACTGGCAAATGTGCATGTGATAAAAAATCCTAAATCTCTTTTTGTAGTGCAAATGCAATTACCCAGCAGGACTGGTAAGTCATAGAATCATTAAGGTTGGAAGAGATCTCTAAGATCAAGTCCAGCCATCAAGCCATCATCCTGACCACTAAACCATGTCCTGAAGTGCCATGTCTTCAAGTCCTCATGAACTTAATGCTAGATTGTTGGGCAGTTCTGTAGAAATGGCTCCATCTGTGCTTGAAGCAGGGGGGAGATGGGTCTCGGCTGCTAATAGCCCAGTGCGGAAACCAAGATGATCCTGTAAGTTCAAATCCCATTTTTTATTTTGTTACAAGATGTAAAATTCCCATTAAATTTAACGTAGCAAGAATTTCCCCTCCACTTTCCGCAGATTTCCCAAGTTTAGTGCAAAGTCAGCAGTGTTTTGTTGTACATTTAGTGCTGTATCAAAGGAGACTAGAGCCAAGAGGGTGTTTTGTTCTTTTTCATGGTGTTTACAAATAAAGCTGACTGATTTGGTAACTCTCATGGAAACTCTCTGAGACTGTAAATTTAGCAGAGTGGTCCCTGGGCATGCATAGATCTAAAGATAGCAGCTTCTTGCCTATCAATAAGTAGCTTAAGGCCTTTGCTTTTAATGCTATATACAACTTAAATCCCAGGAAAATAATTCCACTACTGCTGTTCATTTATATGATAGGAGTCTGCATTAATTCAGACTAGGCTAGGTTTTCTAATACATTATTTATTTAGGTCTTCAAAATGTCTGTGGTACTGCATGTGGTTGACAGACCATATTCTTGTTTGTTAGCATTATATGGCAACCTGTTTTCCCAAGATGCTTGAATAAATGAATGCTTTCAAATAAAGCTGTAATTTTAAAAGCCACTTCCCCCAACCCTCCCCTTGCAACTGTAACATCCCATAATCTTGGCTCTGATTCCTCTTCTTTACAGTCACCTATTTGAAATAGTTCTGGAAAGATCTTCAGGGGATTTTTTTTTTTTCGTGTTTGTGGGGGTTTTTTTGGGGTGGTTTTTTTTTTTTTTTTTGTTTTTGGTTTTTTTTTGAGAAAAGTGCTTATTTAGGTTTTTATTCTAAATATCTAGCCCAGCTTCTTCTCCTACCCAGGCCACAGAAGTTTAACAATACCTTTAAATTCAGTAAAAATTCCTTTACCTAAAGGGTGAAGTGCTGAGCTCATATTTTCTGACAGTCCACAAAGCTTAGAAATCAAAATATGTGAGCGTGCTGTGGAAGCGAAGGTGAAACAAATGGTGCACAATGCTTGGAAATGAATAAGTCATGTGAATGAACATTGGCTTGTACATCCCCAGCCCCATATTAAGATTAAAGTGTGTTGTCTGCTCTACAATTGCATAATTGCTTCTGTGACTGATTTGGTGCTGCTCTGCAATAAGTTGTGAATACTGTATGCTGACCTGGTTAATGGGATGTTTACTAAATGAATCTATTTGTATAGTTTAATAGGAGGATGTTTGAAAAAATTAGCAGAATGAGAATGAATGGCTCAAGAGAGTCATTTTTCAGCAAGTGCTGGGGTTGTGAACAGGAAGACAGTCTGCCTTGCTGTTGCTGTGTGGCAGTTTGGAGGGTGAGGTTGCACAGGGTCAGGTCCCCTTCTGTCCCCACTGCAGGAAGGTCTGTGCCCTGGGCACACACATTGGTGTGGAGCATCCCCGTCCTGATTCCCTGGATGAGCAGGACACCTGGGCAGTTCCTCTGGGCTTGGGGTACCCAAGCTCTGCACCCCACTGAAGATGCTGCCAGTGTGGGGGGGTGTGCTATGGGGGAGCAGCCTCCATCCTGCACCCCATTACAGCTTCATTTCTTTAAAAGATCTTTCTTGAATTTGGCTATTTTAAGTGCTATGGACTAAGATAATTATTTCATGAAGTAATATTATCTGCAAATTAACCTTGGATCTTTGCGTAAGTTCAGAAAGAGAGAGAGATAAGGAATTTTATCGCAAATTGCAGACTTACTGGGTTTAACGTAAAGGCCGTGGCAAGTAATACATTTAAACTGCATTTAAGTAGTAAAGACCAGAATATCAAAGTCTAAAAGCAATAAACATTAATTTATTCAGAAAGTTTTTATATTTTTCTTTCTAGCTTATATGTTCTTTTCACACACTGTCATTTAATGAGGTTATATTCTGATTAAAGTAGAAAAATAAAAAAGTAAACTGTTTTATTTCAGTAGATAAAAATATAGCTTTTAAAATATATCAGCTTGCCCTGCATAGTATGAGCTAGCTGTACAATTTTCCCTTCGTTCAGCATGGCTGCTAGACTAATGGATTTTGGGGGAAAAACTCCCCCTTATGTAGAGTTTCAATTGAAATCCATATTTTCATTTTTCAATGACAACTAATACATTTCCTGTAATCCCTTTCAAATATTCACTGGCTGTATTCCCAGACATATATTTTGAAGGTTAAATGTTTTAGGATTTATGTACTATAGACTATGTAGATTGGTCTCAATAAGCTAATGTCTGTATGGCCCTTTTATTGCTGAAGACCAGTTTGTATCTCAGAAAGACTATAGCTGTGGTAGCACCAAGCTTTGGCTGGTTAATGAACTGTGGTTTTAATGAGCCCAGGGTGAAGTGCTGGGCTGGAAAACTGCTTTTGCTGGTTGCAGAGCTCACTTGGGTGTCGTTACATAGGGCTACTTCACGTAACGTAGATGCACCTTCCTGGCAGCTGAAGGTTCTGGCTCTTTGTCCAACACCATCTTTTTTTTTTTACAGGCTGCAATTGGCATGTAATAATTAAAATAATATTCCACAAGGTTTGTATTTTAGTACGGCAGATAGATTAAAATTGGATCTGCTTTTTCCTCTCTCTTGAGGACCACTGCTCACTTCATGGCTAATGAAGTGGAACAAGCACTGTGATCAATATTTATGGTGTCACTCTGGGCACCTGCAGTTCTTCCAACCTTTCTTGCACTGGAATGGAGGTTTTTAACTCCAAGCTAATTAATGGCTAACTGCGCAACTTGATGTGAACTTTGGAAAGACTGTTCTTTAGTACTGTTTCTTATGAGAGCCACATGCAACTAGCACAGATTTGCTCATTCTCGTCATTGATCGGACAAAAGTAGGAACTTGATTTTCTTCAGTGATGTACTTCTGGGTCCTTGAGTCATCCTCTGGTGTTAGTTTGTGCTCTCCCTGTGTTGGGAACAATCACCATTGGGGTATCAACTCTTGACAGTGAACACACAAAAAAGATGACGTGTGGATTCTTCCAGGTGGGTTTATAGACTTCTGCCCTACAGCTTTTCTTCTGTTTATACTCCAGTCTTTATTACAGCTTCCAGTAACTGCTGGAGGTAGCATATATTTAAGTCTAACATGAATGCCGTAGAGTTAGTGCTAGTCTGCGCTTTTGCATCTTACCAGTTTGGGGGCTGCTCCCAGCTGTGCCAGAATACAGCTGCTCAAGAAGTCCACCGACTATTTTCTGTCCAAACCATCCCTGCAGTACTTTGTTCCACAGTTCTCTTGTCCTTCAAGGCTTTCCCAAAATAATAATATCATCTTTGAACTCTTGGTGGGTTGGTTCATCGCAATCTTCGCCTGTTCCCTGCCAGTGACAGTGGCTGGAGGCAGTCCAATGTAATTAGTAAGTATTTTGGAGACTCTGCTTTGGCAGCCCTGTTAAATATGTGCAGTGAAAGCAGGATTAGGATGGGACCTCATCTTTTTTCCTCATTAGGGCATCTCTACGATCTGTAAGCTTATTTAATTGGAAATTATCCATTCTTATTAACTCCGGAGATACCCTTTGGTCCAAATCCTGACATGGGATAAATGTATATAATTCCCACTAAAGAGAAAGAAAATGCATCCACATACTCCAGGGTGGAAACCTGCCCTTTTGTGTCCATTGCAATTCTCCTGGAGGAGAATTTCATTTTCTAGTAAAGGCAATAAATTTTCACTGCTCAGATAAGTGACTACACAGGTTCATCATCAGGATTTGAAGAAATAAGCCTCCTAAGAAGATGGATGATGACAAGGGGAGTAAGAGTTGTTATCCAATCATTTGTCATGTTCCAGAACATTAAGATGTATAGGTAAGACCCCAAAGGTATGTAGAAGTTCCTTTTTCCAGCAGTTGGTTGGTAAGTAGTAACTTATCCTGTGCAGTCAGCCAGTATTACACACTGTCTGAAAACTAATTTTGTTTGCATCTCTTTGTATACACAGCACATAACCGGTAACATCTTCTGTATTGCTGGGAAGTATTCCACCCATCATCAGAATGTAGCCCTGCGACTGCTTGAGTCTAGAGGCTCACTTCCCTGGGGGCTCACGTTAACTCCTTTCTCTCCCTCCTTCATCCTGCTCCAGATGTTAACATTATCTGCCTTGCCTCTTTTGCTGTGATAGTGTTCTGCTCTGGGCTTTCTTCAGAGGCTTTTCCCTCTGCCTGCTTTTCTGTGGCCCCCTGCTTTATTCCACTTTCCCTCTAGCTTTGGCCCTGTCTCAGGGTCTTAAAACCACAGAGCAGCCATGGGGTACAGTGTCAGCTAGTGAAAAACTAGATTAAACGTTCATGGTTGTAGGAGTGCTTGTTAGCATATATGTATTCATTCAGCACTTCCTGCTGGTTTTCAATATGTTGGGAGGTTATGTTGCCAGTGAAATGACTTTTAAAGTCTGTAGTGGAATACATTTCAACTAACTGCTTGAGAGCAGGTAAAAATCTTGCTTTGCTTACCTAGTTTCAGAGAAAAACCTTTTGTCTGGCTTTTTAACAAGAGAGCATTCCTCTCTAAACCAAACGTGGCCGAGACCAGATTTCTGAAGGATTTTGTTAAATTCTGGCTCTGCAGCTCTGGGGTAGCTGATCTTGAAAGTTCACCTTAATGTAGGAGACAACATCATGGTTTGCTATAGTAAACTGTTCCCTGCTTTGCTCTTTGTTGCTGGGAAGTCACACAAAGTCCCATCTGGGCTTGCTGTGGCACAGAATAGCTCAGTAGTCAAAATTTGATAACTGAACCTGTGAGAGCTTGGCATCATTCACTGCGTCCTTCTAAACTCCGGGAGATGCTCCAGCGTGGCAACTTCATTAAGTCCGTGTGCTGGAGTTAAAATATGGCCCTTGTATGTTTCTCCAGCCTGGTGTGGTATTTTGTTGTCAAAAATATACTTGGCTCAACATATTTTTTTCCCTTACAGTTCTCTCATTGTTTCAATGCCTGTGGAAGTCAAACTGGCATAGTTTGCCTCCAGGAGAATGGGGGTGATGGACCCTCTGGGGTTTAGAGCCCTATGTGGACCATTTCTGGCAGCATCTCTTCAAGTGTTCAGGTGTTTGGTCCTGCGGGCAATCTGCAAACTGGCCGTGGTGGGGAGATCTGTTCCTGTGGGTTTAGGAGCCAGCAAACATCATGTGGCCATGCTTACTGCGAAGCAAAATGCAATTATTCTGAGTCCCAGCCATGTAATTACAGCAGTAATAATAGCTATCATTTTTGATGCCTCAGTACCAAATGTAAAGGTCGTTAAGTTGTTTCTTTTACATTTTCAGAGTAGTCTGTTCTGCTGCTTTTTTGCTATTTGTGCCTTATCTACAATTGAACAATTACCAGAAACGTGATGAGGACATTGTATGCAGAAAGTCATCCCTTTGTCTTTTTTCCCAATGACTCTGAGGTGTGTGTGAGCAGCAGTTATCTCAGTTGCTAATCAACGGAGCTGGTGCTAATGTGTGAAGTGACCTTTGTGAAGAGAAAGGAGGTTGTACCAATATTATACTTCAAGTTTGAGTAAACTTTTGCACTTGGTCATGTATTCGATGGCATGAGCTGTTCTCTTACTGACTTGTATTGCCATATCATTTAGTATTATATCAACCAAGTTAAGAGATGCCCAAATTTGTCCTGTATGTTAGTTGTGATGTTTTCGTTGGCCAGGTGTCATTAGTGTTATGTGATGACCCCTGATCTTCATGGTCTAAATCCCTTCTTTGCTTTCACCTGTTTGTGCTTCATTTAGTGTAAACCTATCCTGTGCACCTGCCAGTTTGGTGATGTCAGTGGGATTTTTACTGCTGAAGTAGACCCAGTTTACAGAAGCCTGTGTGTAAGCAAAGGTTATTTGCTAGCACTTTCCTTCTCTAGTCTTGTAGTACTTAGGAGTCTGTTGGATGGAGCACTCAATTATTTAGCGTCTGTCAACGTTTCTCTTACAACACCTAAACAAACACTACTATTACCTACTTTTTTCCGAATGTATAAAATATAATTCTGCTACATTAATCCACAAACTTTTTTTTATTTTTTAAAGCATATGCCGTTGCTTAACCAGGCCTTTTAATGAAATGGGTTTTGAATTGAAATTTTAAGTATGCATGAAGACAGTAAGATACCATTTGCAGTGTTAGGATTTCAATAATGTATGGAATTAGCAGAGCTTTATTATATTTCTGTGCCTGCATGCCCTCCATAGAGTAAAAGTTGTAATAAATATAAGTTCAAAGGTAAGATTTTATTGCTGTGCATGAGAGGAGAAAAAATAAATTAGAGTAATGTAATCATGCTCATATACGTTATGAATTTTGAACAGTGTCTATTAGAAAGTTTGTCAAAATGTGCTTAGCTTTGAAAATACAGATTAGCACTGAAGGTTTTAATATTGTTCTTCCTTATGTGCATATTCCTTGAGAATATAAGTGTAAAATATCTCCTGCCGAAAGCAATTGTCATAAAATGACACTTTCCTATTTTAATAGCTGAATAATCAGAACAGAAATATTTTCTAACTTGCAGAGAGGTTATTGCTTTTTCCACACAAAGAAATTTACTGGTAGAAAACCAAATTTTATCCAGATATTCCCCAGTATTTCTGGTTCAGTTCTTATATTTGAAGAGCGTGTCCAAATGCCTCCTGACAGCCTTGACACTTCAGGGTGTTTAAAAAGGGGGTGGGGGTCATTTGATTTCCTGTACTGATTCTGTGTTCTCCTTTAATCTAGTAGCAAAGTAAAAATTGTAGTTTTCCAACAGGAGCTGGAAAACCTGTTAGGGAATGACTGGTTGGTATCTATCTGGGCCATTTATGGTTCATACATCTGGGTTTTTTCTGCTTTGGAGCAAATAAGGAGTAGTTCAACATGGGAGGGCAGCTGCTGGCGCAGGTGCCCCTAACTTGGCACAAACATTTGTCTGAGCTGCCAGCTCAGCACATGGTCCCGACTTCAGCATCTCTGAGAAAGCCCCAGCTTGATACAATTTCAATATCAAAGATAATTCCTTCTCTTGTGTTTTTTCCATTTACCATCCTTCTACTTTGTCCTCTGTCATCTTCCTCTCTTGTCTTTCTGTGAGCAGAGCGTATACCCCGAGGACACTACCACAGCATGGGCAATGGCCTTTCCTAGTTTTTTTAATACAGTCTTCAGGTTTTAGCTTCACCAGTCAATTTGGAAAAAATTGGAAGCTGTAGGTGTATATGCACCTTCTTTTGCTTTCAGGCAAGGGGGTTAGAGTCTTGTCTTGTTTAATAGCAGCAGTCCAGCTCAGGTTGTACCACAGTCTGAACTAAGCTGCCATGGCCAAACCATGTGTGAACTCTGAAAGGATGCAGAGTTCTCTTGGGGACATAGTGTTCCTATTCTGGTGGACGCTGCTTTGCTGGGAACACTGCATCAAAATGATAACGTCGGCCAACACTGTGAGGATGCCTTGTCTTGCTGTGTAAACATTCAAGTGGTAGTATCTGTCTGTATCTGAACCTTAGAGAAAGAGTGAACATTTCATGGGAAATAGTTTCATCAGTCAGAAAATAAGGAAGCAGAGTGTGCTGCCTTATCTGGAGTAGTAACAACGAGAGCAAGCTTCAGGCAAAATTCTGTCAAGGCTTCCAAGGAGTAAGACGTACAATAATTGTGATGTGCTAGCAGATCTGTTATTTCTCACCTTTTTATTACAATACCCAAATATGAGGTTGTGTGCTGCTTACTGGGAGACATTTCCTCTTGGAAACCCTCTCTGGAAACAGTTCTGTTTGTTTGTTTGTTAGTTTTCCATCAAATAGAGTAGTCACAGATGGTAGCTTTTAGATTTTTGGTTTTTAAATGTTTTGAGAACATTTGGACTCTTAATAATAGGGGTGGTAGAGGTTTGGGGTATTTTTCTTTTGGTTTTTTTTTTCCCTTCCCAAAACCAACTGTCAACTTTAAATTTATGTAAACTTCCTGGGCACAGAGAATAACAGGAAACTTTTCTAAAGAAACTTTTTTTTTTTTTTTTTAAATAAACCATTTTAGGTCATTTTAAGTGATTCCTGCCTTTTAAGTTCTGTTGGTGCTATTGTAGCTGAGTTGTAGGCAGGATGATGCTGCTGTCACATTATAATCAGTGAACCTGTTCCAGAGGGTGGAGCAGTTTAGAGACCAAATGCACTTTAAATGGCACTAGAGGAATGATGCAGTACCAACTGGAAATGTAGGCATCATTATTAATGATGTAATTAAAGTTCCACCTCATGGGCAAAGTGGAAGCACACAGAAAATATTATTAATATTGTGTTTCCTACATTTGATTTATCCCCACTTTAAGTAGTAAATGATCTATGCAAAATACAGTGGAAATTAAACACTCCTAAAATTTACAACTTTGTTATGTAAAAATGGTTCAAGCATAGGTCAGGGTACATTAGCCAGAAGTAACTTAACCCATCTGAAAAATGTGTTACTCAGTTTAGATGCATAGTTGATACTTGGCAGATCTGGTGTGTACACGAAGAGGTTTTACTCAATAACCAAAGGTCATGGTTTGCAATTTGCATTACTTTTGTCAAGAACAGGTTTCAATCATTCATTTAAACCCCTGACTGATGATCACTTATGCTACCGGGTGAATTTTCTTCTTTATTGCTATCTTTTAGAAGCTGTCAAATATGATATTTTAAGACCACTCTGTTCTCAGAACAGAGTTCTGTGGATCAATTAGAGACAAAATTGGAATAGAAACTAGTACTGTTAGTAGTAAGAATAAAAATTAAAATAGCCTAGCATTCAGTCCTGCAAATTCTGGACATTTCCTGCTAGACTGTGGAACCTCTCAGGGTTGCTTTATGGGATTAGGCCAGACACTGTGTCTGAACTAGAACACATTTTTGTGTTAACTGCTTCTAAATGAGCACTTAGTTTTAAGTAGTTGGCATAAATCTAATTTTAATTTACTGTTTTCATTTACTTTTGCATTGATCCTCTTTTTGTGGAGATTCAATTGCAGACTTGGAGAAGGGTGTTTTTCAAAGAGTCCAGATGGTATTTGCAATTATTTATTATCATTAGTATTCACTGTATCTGAAAACAAGACTTTTGCCAACTTAGATAAACCTCATCTGCTGCACTATTGTTTACAATTTTTCAGTGTCTTTTGTTAATACAAACTCACTCTTCAGGCGATTTCTGGGGTTAGAAGAGAAAAAGAGTCTGTTATTCTTCTATATATGGCAAATTGCTAACTTATTTTGGGAATATTACTTGGAGAGCAGTCAGTCATAGCCTTTGATGGCTATGAGCAAGGCAGCAAGGTCTGTCATTCTTAAGAGTAGCATAATCAGAACAAAAATCATAATAATCAAACCAGTAGGTAGAAAAACATTGCACTTTTCCGTGCGTGTACATGCAACTTTTCTTTTTAGGGTCACTTACTGTGTGAGAGCACAATTACTGTAGTTTACCCTTTGTAATACGTCCATTAAAGGTTGTTATTTTTGAGGTTTGGGAGTGAAGATGGCACCTTAAGTCTGCAAAAATTGAACGGTTAGAAATTTATCACTGTGATGCAGTGGGAATAAAATGCCACCTTCTTTATTCTAAATTAAAAAGCTTGAATTCCTCCCCTAAAATTGTTCTGTGCCACTGCACAGACACCTAAGTTGAGGTGGACTCGACACACTATTGGAATAAACAAGTCTACTCATAACTGGCTTTTTTTTCTTAAAGTTTTGGAAGGATGTGTATATTTTATAGTATTTTAATCCATTTGACTTATTTGTGTCATTGGTTTCTACAATATTTTGCGTTGATTAGCATTTGGAACAAAGCAGTACAGAGAAGAAAATAGAGGGACACCTGTTTCAATTATACTACGGCACCAATTTCAACAATAAATCTTAATTGTAATCAATCTTGATCAACCCACCTGTGTAGATTCCCCTCCTTTACAATGAGGAAAGATAATGGAGAAACAAGAAAAAAGTGTAAAGAGGGGAAAGAAAAACCCAGAACACTAGTATGGATTATGTTTAGTTCTTAGACTTCTATGTTTTCAGACTGCTGTGTGATGTTAATTATTAGAAACAGCAGCCTGAATTTCTATGCTCTTCTCCAGGAATAGAGCGAGCCCTTGTTTACTTTCAGCTGCCACGTGAGCAATTTCCGTTAATTCAGGAAGGGTTGTGCAAACATCCACAAGGTGGAATTCGTTCTGCTTTTACGCCCAAGCCCAGCAGGTGAATGTGTAACAAATTCCTTTAAATGACTACCTGTTGTTCTGTGTGGGATAAGAAATAAATTGGAGCCAATCTCTTATGTAGGTAACCTCATGCAGCTGTATTATTTTTTTTTAACCTTGAGATTGGTAGCTGCTGTATAATACTCCATAGAGATTACTGGGATGTTCTCTGCGGGCTTGGCAGCTGCTCGCTGATGTGCCTCCCCCTGTGCTTGCTTTCTTGGAGCTTCCTTAGAGTCACAAATCAATTTTCTTATGTGCATTTACATAAACAGGGAAAACACTTGTGAGTAAACAGTCCAAATTGCAGTAGAGAGTGTATAGGAAAGAAAATGAAATACAGGTTTTTTCATACTCTTCATCATCTTTTTCTCATAACCTCTGTAATGAACACTTAGACAGCGATAAAGGACAGGATTGTGGCCAGTGATTCAGGGAGTTGGGCAAGACTTCTGATTTTATGGGGATTTCATAACGTATTTCCAGACATACTTTTTTCTTTTTCACATTTATTCTCATTCCCTCTTGTCTATTTTTCATATTTTTTCATCTTACTTTCCTTTTTCCTTATTCTCCCGAGTTACTCTCTTTTTCTTCATTGTGTACGATGTGTTTGAAAATGGTTTTTCCTTAATCTAATGCATTGCTTTTCATAGTTGCATTTTAGTTAAGTCTTTCGATTCAAATCCTCAATGGTTGTCTCATCTATTCCTTTATTTTCCAAGAATGATCCTGGTTGTATTTGTGTTTATTTCCTCTTTTCCAATATGAATGGCTTGTTCTTCTCCGCTGCTTCATCTTTTTTCATGATAGATCTTCACCTCCATTTGTCTTCATTGCTATTGCATTTCTCTTCTCTGCTATGGGGCTCTGATAATAGTGACAGACCACTACAATTAAATTTATTCCATACGCCACTGCTTTCCCTGACAAACTGACACCGCTCTTCTCCGATGTTCTTACCTGTTGACTGGTATTAAGAAAAGTCAAGCAGTGGAGTGTGACATTGGTCTCCCGGTGATGACTGAGCAGAGCAAACCCTGGCTTTAAGGTACCTCTAAAGCTGGTCGTGCAGCACAGAAGGAAAACCTATGATGTTGTGATGAGCTGAACACATTCAAAGTGGTTATAAGAAATTTCTCCTATTGTTGTAGCTTGATTGTTATTGCATTTATATGTAACGCTTTTGTTAGCTGATGAGATACCTAGGCCAAGATATTGTCAGCAGGCGGCTTTCTCTGAATGCAATTGCCATTAGCAAACTGGCATACGGTCAATAGGAATTCTTCTGAATTTACTACCGTCTGTTGACATCTTATTCTGTTACAGGCAAGTATTTAATCAAAGTTTATTGTCATTCTTTTCTGAGATTTAAGTGGGACATAAAATTTTACGATACGTATAGTATTTTAGATGACAGCTTCATTATTTCCACTGAATAATTTGAAATGCTACAAGGAGAAATATTGATGTCAAACCGGTAATTGTCATTAAATATGCAGCATTTTTGCAGCAGTCATTTGTGAAAAAAATACAGTTTCTGAACTTCTAAGTAGCAATACAGAATAGTCAGAAATGCAGTTTCTTCGTCTTGAGCCTTTCCCTGCCATGGAGCTTGACAAGGCTCCACACACCTTTGCAAACCTGAAATATTAAAAGGAATTTTACAAATTTTCCTTTTAAAAAAATGAGCATGGTATAGTGGTGAGTGCCCAAAGGAGAATGCTCAGTTTGTTATTGAGTTATCTTTTGATTCCGGCTGCCTGATATGATTTGTATTTTTGCTGCTTTATTTGCATCCTATCCAGTGACATTCCCATTTTCCTGAGCCAGGAGGGACCTCTGTGGCAGGAGTAATTAAATTGTGTCATAGGAGATGGGTACCCAGGTCACTGGGAAGAATGAGACTAATGCACCAGAGCTGCAAGGCTTTATGTAAAATAGACAAGATACAATTAAATATTGAACTGATACATAACGAGACATTCCAGTTGATTCACTGCCTCGCCATGGAGTGTGTTATTCAGGACCATGAGAGTTACTTTTCCTTCTATAATGGAAAAGACAGCAAGAAAAAAATATAAGTTGCTGGAAAACCCAAGCTCTTTAGTTCAAGGATGGGTTTTTGTTTCTTTGTTGGGAAGACTTAAATTTTCTTTTAGGTGAATCAAAAATTCAGCTCAGGATTGTACTTCTCCGTGTAGCTTCTCAGCTGTCTTGGTAAAGAATTCAAATTAGGTACATTAGGTAATGATCAAACTTATTAGCAAATACATTTGCAAAAAACGCCGTGCTTGTCTTCTTTTTTTGTAATTATTACACCTTGACGTTGGAAGAAACTGTATTAAATCTTTCCTATATTGAAAATACTATCTGGAGAATATATCTTGGGTATTTAGCTTTAATCATTATACTATTCAAGTACAAGGCAATCAGTTTAAAGAAGGTGATTAGAGCTGGTCAGAATACTTGCAATAAAACATTTTGAATAGAAAACTGTAACATTTTTCTTAACTAAAACTTTTTTAAGGAAGGCATTTATTCTGCAAGGCTGAGAAGAAAAACCTGCTTAAAACATGAAATAAATGATTGAAAACGTCACGGTGAGCACTTCTGCCAGCTCTCTCAGTACTCTTGGGTGGATCCCATGCGGCCCCATAGACTTCTGTGTGTAAAGATTATTGAACGATCTAGAAAGTTTATTCGGAACATCTGAGATAAGAATTACACCTTCAAGGTACTGGATGAACAATTTGGAAGCTCTGGAGAATTTAATATTCACTGTAAATCTGTGACAATGCATAAAGCACACTTCAGATATGTCTTATGCTAGTATTTTTCATGGAAAATGAAAGATTATTACCTCCCTTTGTAGTATATGGTGCTTTCTGAGAATTCTCTGCCAGGCAGCTGGTACCGAAGAACATTCCCCTTTTGCAGTAATACAAGCCAGTAATTAAACCAGAACACAGTGAATAGAGCTATAAAGTAAATCAAAGCGAGTGTTGAATTGTACCTTTGTGCACTAGGTGGTAAACTTTTTATAACAAAACTCAAAGCTTCCTTTCTTTGCTGAGGAACCATGAATTACAGCCTCTGTTTGCAATGTTACTGTTGCTGTCACCTGCTGTAAATCCAGAGTGAAAAGAAATCATGGAGGGAAGAAGTGGAAAGTACATTTTGCTGCTTTGCCTCCCTTCCTCACAGGGTGGTTGCTCAAAAAATCTGTGGCACCTGAGCTCATGGGTGGAGGAAGCCACTCCAAGAGAGACCCATGTGTTTTAAGCCATCTTGAATCACAGAAGGGTAGGGGTATTAACCGACCTCTGAAGATCATCTAGTCCAACTGCCCTGCTAAAGCAAGTTCACCTACATTAGATTGCCCAGGATCATGTTCAGGCAATTTAAATCAGTGGAAAGGCTCTCCTGGCTTTTAACAAGTAGTTTTTTCTCTGATGCTTACATGTCTACCAGAATCTGATTGGTGGAAAAATTGGGCTGAATTTAAGAGTTGGTGAACTTGATGACGCTCCCTTGCTGTGAAGTCTGTCCATAGTGAAGATAACCTTTTGCATGGAAGGAGGGGTGGGGAGCAGTGTCCCATCTCATCCCTTCTCATTCCAAAGCCTGTTGCTGACTGTTCACGTCCTTCCCTGTGTCAGTGATGGGAGAGGAGGACGGTTGGTTTACCCTACTTCACCAAAGCGTATAATCTCTTTATGCTACTGTACAGTTGACTCCTAAATTCATGTCGGCCAGGGTGCCCTCATGTTATCTGCTGCCATACAGATGAGCTGTCAAAGTGTTAGCAGGGATTTTGACACTAAAATGACTCAGGAAGACAGCTGGAATAAGGCTTACAGGTTTATTTCGTGTTTTTAAGTTGTCTTTCTCTAAAGATAGTTCTCAGCATTATCTGAGCATCCAAAGCAGCGGTGGTGATAATGGGCTAGTTGAAGGAAATGATGGATTAGGCTTGGTTTGCAGGGGTGCCAAATGCAGTTCTGAAGGATGGGGGCTGGCTGTAGGGAGGGTGCTGGTCTCAGTTTTATTACTGCATGGACTTAAAATAGTAATGCAAAGACTGGGCATATCAAGCCTTTCCTGATGAGCGTAGATGTGTGCAAAGGAAAGGGAGTATAAAAATAAAGTATTTTTAAACATATCTCGCAGTCTGATTGCCTGCTAGATTCTCCATTACTTCTCATAATATGCTTGAAAAGTTTTATTTGTGCCTCGAGGGCGATGAGCCTGTCTTCATTTAGGGATGCAACTGCAGATAATACCACTGCGCTATTGACAGCTTTATGCACTCTCGCTAGCAGCCTGCCTCTCTTATTTACTCACTTGTATATGCGTTGCCTTGCAAAAACAGTAGAGTTTTCTACTCTCCTAGTTATAATTGCATCCTGGGCTATCTTGTTATGGAGCCTGTTCCTGTAGCATGAGGTGACATAGCCAGTTGTTGCCATTACAATTTTAATTTTTTTTCCCTATGTATAATTGAGCCTGGATAGTCGTTATGCTTTCCCCTAGGTTTATAATTAAAGAAATCTCAAAGGAGAGGCTTGTAAATACTATAAGGGCAAAAGAGGAGGCAACATTCAGTGTGAGCTTGTTGTTTATGAACACGTAAATTTGAGCCTCCAGAAATTTCGTGTTTGGAGATGAAAATTCAGGAAGGTCCAGAAACATTAAGCAAGAGAACAGTCTAACAAAGCCAGTCCTGTCTTTTCATCCCTTGAATTATATTTCTAAGACATTAGGTGTAACTCAGTACCAAAAGAGTTAAATTTTAAGAGTGTTTATGAATTACTTTGTCCTTTTAAATTCTAGGTAATTACTGAAATTGCTAGACATCTCTTTTGTTATTTTAAAAATAAAATTGTATGTTGGTTTGCTTTTTAAAAACAATACTCCAAGACATCCCTCTTGCATGCTTTGTTTCTGCCAGCTGTTCTTTTAGTTGGTAGTTTTTTCTCAGCCATCTCCAGTGTCCTATCTTCTTGTTGAAAAGGGTTTTGGAAAAATGCTTCTCTTCAGGAGATACATTTTCATCCAGGTCCCTTGGTTTGTGTCCAACAGGAAGTATTTTTTCCTTGGATGGCGATGGTCCATTAGTTCAGATGTCCTAGTTTTTTAGGTGAGAAACAAAATCAGAAATGGTCCATGGTGTGGGGACCTGCACTATTTCTGTTGTGGAAAATAGGTTCTGTAGATGGAGATTGCTGGAAAGCACAGGGCAGTTAGTGTCAGAATTGATAATAATTGATATTATGGCTTTTTATTGATTGAATTATGTCATTCCTCATCTGTGCTTGCTTTATAAAAGTGAACTCCACAAAACACTTGAAACATTTTTTTTTCTTTTTTTTTTTGCTTTCCTGAATATACAGTTAGTTGTTCAAGTGTTATACTTTCAAGCCTGAAGCCTCACCTCATCCTCTTTTGTAGTATATTCTTCCCACAGGCAAGTGATTGTTTGGCGTAAACTATCTGTTTAATGTCTGTTCATGGATATTGAACCAAGCTGAGCCTTCCTTCATGTCCAACTTGTCCAATCTTGGTTTCTTTGCTGCAGGTGAAGTAGTACCACCTCACCTCTGCTCAGAACTTCCTCGCCCGGAAGTCGTGGCTTGTGAAATCCCTTGTGCAACAGATTGTGTCATTAGTGAGTGGTCCCCGTGGTCTGTGTGTTCCCACTCGTGCTCTACGAAAAATGCCGAGGGCAGTCAAAGCCGGAGTAGGTCCATCTTGGCCCTTCCAGCCGAGGGTGAGTGTAAACATTTTTGGATTAATGTCTGTTTGTCTAATGCCTTGATTTGCATTCCCCAGGCAAACTGCATTTAGATCAGAGCTTATACCACTACTATAGCAGGGAGGAATAATACTTAATGCTCCTCTGTACTTCATGCCAAGTGACTAAAATATCTTTGTAGGCTTCAGTTCACGCATGTGTCGCTTAGAGAAATTCCGTCACACTTCAAAATTACTTCAGCCTAGGAATTATTGTCTGTTGTGGGCCAGTCTGGGGTTGAATTTACTTCAGGAAAGCTACATCCTATACTGATGAAATTGCTGCATAACACAAACTCATCATACGAGTGTCTTTATATAGGAACGTATTGGTCCTGATACAGAAAAGAACAATGCGCTGTGAAAAATGAGTAAAGAGGAAAGGACCTGTTTATTTCATTAGTGCTGACCTAGAATGTATTGACCTTGTTTTTCTATTGGATAAAGTAGATAGCTTGTGATGAATATATAGATAATTTTCTCTGCATCTTCATGGTCACGACATATCTGGATTTTTACATACCAACATCAGTGATGCAGTTATTTACACAAACTCTTTTGTACCAGAAGTTCAGTCTTCTAACTGCAGTTAGACATACTACAATTCATTTATGTGTTAGTTTATCATACAGGATTTGAAAGGTATCCCATCAAGTGCATAAAAATTCATAAAATGTGAACAGGCCTAACAGACTAAAGCCTTGTTGACATGACAGAAACATCTACTATTGTCAGCACTACATGGAGCTAATGCAGCAGCAAAACACTTTTGGATGCAAATCTAGCCTCAGACAAGCTCTGTTAAGTGCTATCTTGTAAATTATCATTAAAGCCACCCCCTGTTTCTGGAGCAATGTAAGGACTTGATGTTGGAAACCCCTGCCCATGTGAATGGTCTGTGTTCACATAAACATCCTTATAAGGACTGAAAATGAAAACTGGGACTTTTCAGGATGAAAACTGCTATGTAAGTGTCAATTGAATGATAATAACTACTACAAAAAAGTCTTTGAGTTAGAGAATAATCAAAATGAAAAATCCAGTATTTTCCATGGAAGTAACAAAATGCAAGTAACAGGTGAACATGGACTTATGAAATTGAAGTGTGGAAGAAGTGAATATTCAAAGTACATAAGCTTAGTCACCTCAACCTGAAACACACTAAACTGACAATGACATGCTTTGAACTGATTAAGTTTCTCAGGAAGGAATAATCAACTATTAAAATCAAATGCCACAACTTTTTTGGTGCATCTTTAGCAATGAGTATAATGGTTTGCTATGCAAAGTCACACATCTCCAGACAGATAAATAGTGATTGATTTGAATTTGTGGAGCTTGGAAGAGGATTTAATACCAGTATCACTGCAATACTAAGGTTACGTTACCTGCTTTCTCTGACTCTTTCATACCCAGCTCACAGCTAAGCCACCAACTTTTACGGAGCTCTGGTATGTTGGCAAGTGAAGTTTCATTTGTCCTCTATCACCCGAGGCAATGTTGGACATGGCTCTGCTGTCTGAGGACTTCTGCATGTCATCTCACAGGCTGACTTCAGTTCAATCTTTTGTTTGTTTTTTTTTCTCCAAGGCCTTCACCAGCTCCCAGAATATAATGACGATGAAACTAAAGGGACTTGGTTTAAATCAAGTTTGAAAAGATAAAAATAAAACTTCTGAAACTTTATGCAAGAGGAGATCATAGATTTGTTCTGGTTGGAAGAGACCTTTAAGGTCATCAAATCCAAATGGTAACCCAGCACTGCCAGTTCACCGCTAAACCATATCTCTCAGCACCACATCTACATGTCTTTTAAATAATGACTCCACCACTTCCCTGGACAGCCTGTTGATTGAGGAGGCAGGCAGTCTCAGCAGCTTTAGTATAGATTAGAGGAGCTGATGAACATCAGGTCCATAAAAAGTGTGTAAATGGTTACTAGAATGGCTAGGCAATGCCATGCTCTTCTGCTTTCCTTGTACGAAAGTTGTCAATGAACTGTAGAAAGCGACCAGGCTCTTGTGCTGTTTATAAACAGCATGTCCTGCTTGTGGTTTTTTTCAGGCAAACTTCTAGGTTGGATGGAACATGTGGTATTTCTTACTAAGTTAAACCTGCCTCATTATTACTCTCCCTTGCTAGGAAGAGCTTCCTTACTGTGGGTATTCTTGAAAAAAAACCCCTTAATTTTTCCTGGGGAAGCTCAAAATTTGAGGTATTTTTCTTTTTCTATTTTCCTAATGGCCATTTGCTGGCTACATTTTTTTTTTCCCCTTACACCAGAGCAATAACTGGTCTGCATTTTTCCTGCCAAGTGAAAATCTTCAGGAAATAAGTTACCTGGGGCATTTTCTACTCCATCATCATACTAAACATTTCTGAGACTGAACACTATGTGAAACAGTCCATTTTCATGAAGATGAATGGTAATGTGACGTGATTATCCAAAGCGGTGTACTAAGAAATTTCCGTCTCTCTTTTTCTTTTCTCAGTGCTATTCAGTGTGGCTATTTGGCATCAAAACTTATTTGAGAAGGCTCAGTCCTGTAAGGCAATAGGCATCCATTTGAGGAGCAATATACCTTCATCTCCTGGTGATTTTAGTAGGGCATAAAGGTGCTCTGAACCTTGTGGTATCTCGCCCTAGCACTTTAGTTCTTTCAAAACCTGCAGCACTTTGGCCATGTCACAAGTTGCCAGATTCTCTCTCCTGAATGAGAACGGTTTTGATTTTAGTAATTTTTATTCTTTATTCCTAAAATGACAGTGCTTACTGTTAAATTTCACTGCATTACTCCCTAGCTTTTGAGTAACAAACATCTGCTGCTTTTATGGGATAAATTCAGGTTGCTGGCTAGAGTGTTAAAGCTTCTGGGGTGGCTGTTCAAACTCCTGTACTTTCTGGATTTATTGGCAGTTGTTGATAAACAGCAGTAGCTTAGCAAATTCTTTGAGCACCAATTTGAAGAATTCTGCTTCAAAAAAGTAAAGTTTTTGTACTCAAAACCTGTCCTTGAAGTTTTCTTCTTGATTTGCAGATGTGGATATCATTGGATACTTGCCTTCATCAGTATAGTTTAACACCCCTCTGCAGCTCAGCTCTTTAAGGCAATGCATGAACACAGTCCAAATATTAAAAAGAGATGTTCCTCCTTGGGAAATTAGCAAGGAGAATGAACATAAAAATAATGCTTAATTTGTCTTTAAACCTAATTGCATGTTTGCTGAGTGATACTGGCATTTAAATGGAATTAACTTGGCTGTGTGTAGGAGTATCAGTAAGGTAACTCAGAAATATACTTTGCCTATTTCTGTTTCCATTATGCGTTGGAATACAATTTTATGCAAGGCTAGTTTAATAGGGAAACAATATTTTAGAAGGTTGTTACTGCAACCATAAAGGTCAACAGCTTTATTTAGCTTTATTTATTTATTTATTTTTATGGAGAGGGAGAAAAAAAAAAAAAAGAAAAAAAAAGAGAAGTTATTAAGCAAACCTAATATTTTAATTTATTTTTCCATGTCTACCTTTTGCCATGTTCCATAAGATTAAATATAGTGCACTCTTGACTCTTTCTAGGTGGAAAAGCCTGTCCCCCTGACCGAGCTCTGCAGGAGCACCGTGCCTGTAATGATCACCCGTGCGTGCATTTCTTCTGGGAAACTTCTCCCTGGAGCTCTTGCTCTGAAGACGCGCTGGTAACTGCGCTCAATGCAACCATTAATTGGAGCGGAGAAGCCTCTTGTGGAGTGGGCATACAGACAAGGAAAGTCTTCTGCATGAAGAGCACTTCTGGCCAGGTCACACCTAAAAGGTATTTAAAGAGGGGTTATTAGTATTTGTAGATAGGATACATGACATATAAAGGTGTTTTAAGCTAGTGTATGCGATCCACAGTGTGTAAAATAATTTAATTTCAAGACTCGTTCTCCAGCTACTACTCCATCCCTACTATGAAAGGGCCACTAATATGTAACAAAAGGAAATTGACAGCCCGTTTTTAATTTTCTGTGGAAATCCAAGCAAAATGCATGGTTTTAGTGGTGTAGATTGTTTGCTGTTGTTCATCTGTTATTCTAATTTACAGTTTTCTTTAAATATTTTTCCTGAAGGACAGGTGTGAGGAAAATATAAAGTACATCTGGATCTAACATTCATCTATATGTTATTAACAGCACTCCAATAAAATAGAAGTAGTAAATAGAGTTTGCATTATATTTACACCACAATAAAGCAGAACCATATGTGTAATCTATACTGTTCTGTTGATTTATATAGCTTCTGTAACGTGATACCAACATGACAAAATTACATATTCCGCAGTACAAATACTCAGAATTTTGCTTTGCTTTACTAAATGAGGAAAATAAGTAGCACAGATGTTTTCCCTAATATAAAAAATCAAGACATTGCCAATTATTTTTTGCACTGTTAATGAGTCTAGAGACTTACAACCGAGTTTCATTTCTTATTGTAGCTCTCCAAACAATCCTGCTCATATAAGCAGACTGTGTTGATTTCAGAAAAGTTAATTAAAATTCTTGAGGTTAATGAGATTAATTAAATAAAAGGAAAGAAATCTAGTATTCATTTATATCTAGAATCCATTGATATGCTATAACTTTACCTAATTAAACATACTGTTTATAGCGCTATACAATGTCAAAAATAGTTGTTTTGCCCGCTCCACTTTTGAGATGGTGTAAGGGAGAATGGAACAAAAGGAGGTAAGTAATTACTTAACCGAAGTACATGAAGGGAAAACAAGAGTTTTACTGGTGGAAAAATCTACCAAAAGAAGAGATTTGTGTACTGAGGACTTCAGAAAGAGTCTCTCCTTGACTTTTTGTGGTAGCTTCAGTGCTGCGGCTTTCCTTGTGTAACGGAAGTTGTTGGATTAAAAAGGACATAAAAGTCCTTAAAAAAGCTTCTTGCTGAAATGGTTTCTTTTGCTGCTGTGCTGTGTATTGTTCACAGTGATTATTGTATTTAAAATAAAAAAAAAACATAGATCTCTAGAAGTCTTTACGAAGATGGTTCCAACTGAAGGAATAAACGCTCTGTGCTGGAGAGTTAAATACTGCCTCGGTATTGCCCAGGAGGGTCCGGACTGACTGGTCTGGTGCTGGAGTCAGGGCAGCCCTCCTCGCTGTGGGCACTGGCTGTAATTTCATTGTGTTTTATGTCTGAGTTAATGAAAACTGACCCAAAGTAATGTTGGGTTTGGAACTGCTGTG
Organism: Ceryle rudis; assembly: GCA_033439905.1. Lineage (NCBI taxonomy): Eukaryota > Metazoa > Chordata > Aves > Coraciiformes > Cerylidae > Ceryle > Ceryle rudis. The sequence goes on from JAAGNO010027116.1 coordinate 66,848, forward strand.
GTGAAAGACTATTGTTAATATGTCTTCAGAAATGCAGTAAGCTATGTAAATAAATAACCTTTGTGTGTTGGCATACTGTATTTTTTTTTGTATTGTGCATTTTTCCAGGTTTCATAAAGAAAAATTACATCATATCCAAAGAGGGTGCAAGGCACAGAAAGTCAAATAAATCTAAAATTTTTGCAGAAAAATATTTCAGTGTTTTCTGGTAGATAATAGAAATTTGCCCTCTAGGACAGTCATACTTAATAAGATGACATCTCTTTTTGTATTTATTTTCTTTTAAATTACCCCTCTAAGTATCTTATTACTAACTCAGTAACAGAATCGGGACTTTAAGATTTATTTTCTTTCCTAGTATGGTTTAGTGGCATATTCCTCTTTCAAATGGGATCATTTTGGGCTGCATGTATTACTAAGTGTTTTTGAATGATCTTTTTACTAGAAATTAATAAGAATTTAAAAAGAATATTTCCCTTTCTGTTCCCCCACTTGAAATATAAGATCTGCCTGATCCCAGAAAATTGTCCCTTTTCCATCCTTTGAGGTTTTGATATATATTAACTGTCTGAAACTTTTCTTAGAATATGCATACATATTTTTCATTTAGGAGTTAAAATTGAATAAAAATAAAAAAAATCAGAGAGTTCTTCTTACTACACTATTTTGTACAACTTCTAACATAACAATCAAGGCCTTAATCAAGAATCACTTTAAGCTCTTCTTGTGTTTCCTAGGGGTTGAAAGTGGAAGAATATCACATCAGTACTTACATACAGTTGCAAGTGGTTTGAAGGCTGTTGCATGTTTTGTTAGAACAGGACTACTTTATAAACGTACACTACTCGCTACAGAAACTACTACAGAAACTACTCGCTTTCTTCATAATAAATGTCTCAGTTTTGCTTCAGTGAGCTTTGTATTTTAGACATCACAGAATGAGTTATGTTTAGTCTGTAGTCATCAAGCCAAGCTCCACATGTTTTTTTTTTTATTATTATTATTTTTAAATCTTTGGTGAGATTAGTACTAAATTCACTTGGGCTACATGAGTGCAAGGATGAAAAAAAAGCAGGCTGGCTGTGACCAGGAGTGGTATCTTTGGCATGGCAGTACGCTCCACAGCCCTGAGAGAGTCTTGGGAGTAACACATTTCCCCTAGTTCTAGTTTTTGTTATTATAGTTTATCTTTGCATTTGGATCAATAGATGTCCAGAGTCCGTCAGACCTGAGACCGTGCGGCCATGTCTCCTCCTCTGCAAGAAAGACTGCGTTGTTACGCCTTTCAGTGAGTGGACCCGCTGCCCAACAGCATGTCAGCCTGGTAAGCCTTTAAGATGATGTCAATATTTGACAAAAAGGTAAGAGAATTGGTCTAGAAACGTGTGGTAGTTGCAGTTAATGTCGGTCTAATAATTTTTAGCATTCACTTGAGTGAGTTTTGACACTGGTGTTTCTGGAGAAGGTGGGATTCTCATGAGCAGATTTGGAGCTATAAGTTCTTTTACCTTCCAAGTCAGAAGTCCAAGGTTCCAGTGTTGTATGGCTACACATGGAATTGCTATATCATATGAATTTAATTTCTCCCGACCAACCTAGATGTATGTACAGGATTGTGCAAATAACTTCTGTGCTTTGTGGTTTTTTCAAGGACCATGTATTTCTTTGACCTAGCCGATGAGCTTTTGGACTCTAAGTGTTTAGCAAAGTTTCGTTATAATGATCTCATGTTGGGTTTTTGTGACAAATTTGTGTGTTTCATTAATTGTTTAGGATGAAAGCCTTCCGAGTTATCAGCATATTTCATTATTGTTGGTGGCTTCCTTGTCCTTCAAAGATTCTCAGTGGATGCTCTACCATAGCCCTTGTTAGATTGTACAGGAAAATTAGTTGCTTTCTAAAACAGTGAATCCTGTTTTAATTAGCAATTTATTTTTAGACTTTAAATGAGCTGCCTATGAAGAAGTAGAATAAATTACCTGGTAAATTACTTTGTTTATTAAATAATAGTCTACAATTAAAATGAGAAGAAATTAATTATTTAACCTGCTTGGCAGTGTTATCATTTTAATATAATTCTAAATTAAAACTTCTTAGATGGGGGAGTTTGCTTTTTGCTAAATCTGTTATTGATATGGCTGAACTGCAAAATTTTATTTTCTTAATTTGCATTGCACAATTAAAACCTCAGCAAGATAATGAAATTTCAAAACCACTGTACATATGTGAGGTTTGGGGTTTTTTTTTGATTTTTTGTTCTGTTTTGGTTTTTTTTGAAATAGAAAAGTTGTATTTAATGAAAACAATACGCAGATGGTGAATTACTAAGCAGATCAAGCAGGAACAGGTATTGCCTGGCAGATTTAAAATTAAATGTGTACCAGCATAAGATCAGAGCTTAGACAAACATGCAGTCACTAAATCAGCTTTACAGAGAACTCTACCAGTTGAGCTGTTTGTAGTTTATCTGAGAAAATGCGTCCCACTTTACTATCTAACAATAAAAAAAGCTGACATTTTCCCTACATTTAAATGTCATCAGACAACTGACTGTCTTCTGGGGAAGGATTATCTCATATCTCAGAAGTGTAGACAGCGGTGAACTTAGGGCAATAACAGATGGACAGAAAACATAATTCACCAAAGAAGTGCAATTGAATCCGAACACCTGTTGGTGAGGCAGGAACAGGGAGGTTGTTTCAAGTTATTGATTCTCTGCCATTTCAGATACTTAAAGGTGACAACTGTCTACTGCAGTCTTCTATAATATATCTGTTTTCATGGGTCTTTGAGGATGAATCGAAACAAGAATCAAAGAGTCAGTATGAACGTTTCAGAATATGAAATGGTTTGAATGAGCAGCAGGTAGATTTTCCTCTGTCACCAGCTTTCCCGGTGGTGAAGGTGTCATGGGGATGTAACTGCTTTCAGCATGGGTGATGTGTTCTCTGCTCTCTCAGCACAGATTTAAAATGGGGATATTAAAAAACCAAACACCTGACAATAAATTACATTTCTCATCTTCCTCCTGAAAATAGATGGTATCTGTAAGTACCTTTCCTGGGTATTGGTTCTCCAAGGGGAAGGTTAGAAATTCCACTGTTGCTTAATTCTCTAAACAGGCTTACATGAAATCTTAGGTAGTAACGATCCTATGTATTTCCCTATGCCTTAAATCAGATTTGAAATGAGATGGGATCAAAGTGGATAAAATGCGTGGTGTGCCACAATAAGAAATTTCAGTGACCTCTACCTTGTGTCAGACAGTTTCTGTCAAGGATCTGCTACTTCCAGTTCTCATAAACACTCAACCGGAGATGATCAAAGTTAAAGACTTACCCTTCAAAAACTCTCATCTGCACAAAAATATTGGAGAGTGCTCTGATTTTGATGACTAAAATCTTGGAGAATCTGTCCTTATTAGTTGTGTGCTTAGAGTCTTGGGTTGACCAGACTCTGCCTTTCCAGCTGGTGAGGAGCAGAGAGTATGAAGCTGAGTGTTTCCTGTAAAAGCTAGGCCAGATATAGCACACTTTACAGTAGTGAACAAGGAATTTGTCCCTTGGCTGAGAATGGTGATGCACCTTTCTGAGCCCTGGGCTGGTTACCAGGGAGGCCCTGAAGTCAAATGCAAAGGAAGGAAAGATGCAAGAGCAAGGGAGGAATGAGAAGAGTGGATTGATAGAAGGAGTGATATGGCTCTGTGCATAAGAAGACTGGGGGCTGGTGGGACAGGGAGGTGGTAGCAGAAGCAGAGGTATAGCACCCTCGAAATTCTCAAAGAGCATTGAGTTGCAAGTCAACGACATAGAAGTTGAGATGGTCTTAAGATCCCGAGGCTTGATTTTTTCAGGAGGCCAAGCAGTCACAGCCATGCTTGAAATCAGCTGAAGTTCAGCTTTAAAAGGACAGTCCTACATAATGCTAATACTCTGGAAAATCAGGCTATAGCAATTTTAAATGAGATATAAAAATTACGTTCATTAACATTTGTAAGAAATGCCGTAGAAAAGCCAATGAGGAAATTCAATTTTGAAAATGGGGTTTGAGTAATGTGCAATAAATGTTGAGGATAATTTAGTTTCTTGAGGTGGAGAAAATTACTGTGGGAAGCTCATTTAGATTTGGTACTGATTAATAGGAAGGAAATGGCTAAAATTCTAATGGTAGTAGATAATTTGAATGAAAATCATCACAGAGTGATAGAGTTCACAATTCCTAGACGAAGGGAAGGATGGCAATATCAGCAAGACATTTGGGAAAAAAAAAAAAAAAAAAAGACAGACTCAACAAACTGAGAGAATTGGTAGCTACACCTCTTGGGATTGTGTTCTATGCAGACAGGAGTGTAGAAGACCTGGAAGCTACCAAGAAAGACTGTATAAAGTGCTAAAACCCTAGTGGACTCTGTATCTGAAACTACTGTAATGGCAGGCCAGTAGTGAACAGTCCCCCTGGAACAAGGGGAACAAGGTGTGCATATGTATGGCTTGCACGTTCAAACTTCAGACCATGAAGAGAAAACATCAAGCACAGCTGGAGAAGCCCCTTCTTTTATCTTTCCTCACCATCAGAGTTGTTCAGAATCTTCTTTCTTTTGATTGTCAAATTATGTTGTAAAAATTAGAAATAAGAAATCAAGAATACAAATTAAACTCCGGGAGGATATTGAATAATAAGAATTACATAAAGGGATTAAAAGTAAGGGGAAGCTAAAGGGAATATGTGTCCATTACTTTCTGAGAAACAAGGGAAACAACACAGGGAATGTGCAGTTGCTGCTGTTGTTCCTTAGAAAATAACTAAAACTCAGTAATACCAAGACATAACCAACCAACCTACCAACACCCTACCCCTTATGTAGAAAAACAAGAACAAGTTAATACTCAAGATGTAAACATTTCAAAAATCAGATTGTAATAAACTGGCCAGTATGGATTTATTGAGAACAAATCATGCCCAATAAATTTAATCTCCTTTTTCTGACAGCATAGCTGCTCTAATTAAGGGACGTGGTAGATTTTGACACATTAAACTTTTATCAGGAAGCTGAGGAACAGTGACTTGAATTAAATCACTGTTAAATGGGTATTCAACTGCTTGAAAATCCTCACAGTGGATATCACTGTGAAGACTCTGTCTCCTTTACTGCCTGACATCAGGTATTGATACACATTGATATGATCCCATTAGTCTTCTCCTCTCCAGGCTGAAGAGTTCCAGCTTTCCTGGTCTCTTCTTGTGTGTCAGATGCTCCAGTCCCTAGATAGTCTTTGCAGCCATTCACTGGACTCACCCCTGTGTGCCCATGTACTCCTTCTCCCAGGGAGTCCAGAACTGCACATGGCACGCAGTTGTCTCACCAGTGCTGAGTAGAGGGAAGGTATCACCTCCCTTGACCTGCTGGTGATGCTCTTCCTGATGCAGCCCAGGATGCTGCAGCCTTTCTTTTTGCTTCAAGGGCACATTGCTGCTTCATGGTCAGCTTGTCCATCAGGACTCCCACATCCTTTTCTGCAAAGCTGCTCCCTATAATTTGGCTGATGTATGTCCACTATTCATGATCGAACTGGAAGATTGAGCCAAGGGGAGTCCTACCATAAACTCTTCTTGCCCCAATTCTGTGTAATACTTGTCTAACAGCTTGTGTGCTTGAATAATAGCATTAGTGGATGGTGCAGAGCTGAAAGAGGTAGCAAACACAATGGGCAATATATTAAATGATACTGATGAAATTTTGATGAAATTTTGAAATTTCTCAGAATGTGACTTGGGAAGGCAGAATTGATTGCACAGAGTGGGAAATAAAAACATCAGTATTGTCTCAAGCACCTCTAGATACAGTGGACTACAAAATGAATGAAAGTCAACAATTTGAAATGATAAAATTCATATTTGGATTGTCAAACTCATGGGCACGTTGTATGTAAATGACCGAAGTTGTTACTGTACTGTGCACTAGTGGGGCTGCTGGTGGGATTCCTTGGTCACAGTGTTGGCAAGAAAGTGAGCAACAGGAGGTTATTGAATAGGACTTATGAAGAACAGGGTTTGCTTAGTTTGGACATGGGAAGATTTAGCATGGATACAAGCCCTTGAAATTTAATAAAGGTTACGCATCAGCTGATGGGGATAAATCTTTTTTTACATCTAGTGGACAGAAGATTAAAAAAAATAGCTTAATTTACAGGAGTGATGACTTGGGCTTGATTTTAAGTAAGGCTCTCTGTGGGGCTTTACAAGCTCTGAATTGGGCATCTGAAGGGGGCTGTAGGAAGCTGTAGAACTGCCTTTAACTGGCTGTTAAGGAAGCAGGAGGAGCAATCAGCCAAGATAAACTTATCCTGCCTCAGGGTAGCAGCTGGGGTGAGAAATCTCCTTCAAGGTCCAAAGTCCCTTTGTGGTGATCTCACAGCGATAGCAGCTGTGGGTGAAGGCTTGTATAACTTGCTATTTTTTAGAGCCAACCATTTTTACTGGATCTATACTTGTACTTTGTGTTCATGGTTCATGACTTTTCGTAAGTTTTCCTTTTCATAAGTTTTCCTTCTACTTTAATGCACTGTAATTTTGCTACTGTAGCTTTGGCCTTATCTTGGAAAAATAATGCTCATAAGGGGGGCTAATTTACACCCCGCTTTCCTTTCTTGGACAAATTTGTAGAACTCCGTTATTCAAAGATACTTGCCTGATCTGGAATCCTTTATGGAGTTCTGCTGAGATCCCTGTTCAGTTTTCTAGCATCTGGTTTTGAAGCATGAATAAAGTACCCGAAGAAGTGCTCATGCTGTACACAGAAATTAAAGCAGTTCTCAGTTTGCACTTGCACTTCGCAGACAAGGATTACAGTTACACAGATATCTTATCCTTGCCTGTCATGCTGCATTCCATACTGTAGAGTTTGTGAACTGTGTTTCTATGTGGAGTGAAACTGCATCAGCTCGGGTTAAGTAGAGAGTTAGCCTCTGTTGGTTGCGATGGTTTTCCTATCAGGACGTTATCATCTATGATTTCTAGACCTATAAAGATGGGTTACTGGTAGCAGCCTGAGACCACCAGAATGTGTTTCCAGAAACAAAACCTTCCATTATGAGTTTAGTATTTCTGGTATTTATTCTTTTCTTCTGTTCAGGTTTTTAAGTATTTGCTCATACTTACTTTCTTGTCTGATTTGATGTTCTGTTAAATAGGCATTTTTTGATACATCTCTTAGGTTGCTGATTTATCAACCTTCCAGCTTGCTGAACTACTGGTAATTTTAAAGCAGTTAGCTTTTGATCCAATGTACCATTCCTTCCCTTCTTTGGGTAGTACTAGAGTGCTCATACTTTCAAAATACAAGTGAAACACAAAGCCTGTTTTTAACCAAGACAGCTAGATCACTAACTCTGGGTGCCAACTGTGTCTGGAAGGTAATTTTTTTCTTTATTTTACAGTCAATGCCACTGCAGTTAAACAGTCCCGGTACAGGATTATTGTTCAGGATGCTGCCAATGGGGGACAGGCATGCCCAGACACCTTGTATGAGGAAAGAGAATGTGAAGATATTCCTGTCTGTCCAGTATACAGGTAAAGAGTGTTAGCTTGGAATCAGTGTTTTGCTAGCGTGTGCCTGCTTCTCCAGAAATGACGCCTGTGCAGCTGATTGTCCTGCAGTTATAATACTGGCAAATGCAGAGTTACAAACAAGTCATGTACCTTGCAAAATGTGTAAAAATAGAGTTATGATTGGCAGTTTCAGTAGATCTGGCATCATTAGAACAAGAACGGATATTGCTTCCAGAAGTGGTAACCTTGAGGTTTGATGTGTTTAAGGAAGCTATTACTGGGAATTCCCCCCTCAATGTATCTAAAAATCAATGTAAGCTATTTTTGGACCACAAGCACTCAATTGCCTTAATAAAGGTGTGCTTACTGCAGAAACTCTTGTCTTTTCTCCTGATGTTCTCACTCCAATGAATAATATGCACTTAAAAAAATTCTGATTAGACAAATAGTACAACAGGGCAATTACCACTCTTAAAATTCTGTGTATAAATCTCCAGCCAGCATGTCCTGTAGGATGTGGTCTCAGAGCAGAGCGGGGAGCTGAAACTGGTGCCAAAGCAGGAGTCACACCACCCAGCTCTGCCTGGCTCTGTACCACATAGTGCTGTGGAAAGCTGCTTTCTCATCTTGGCTGGCACACATCCTAGCATAGACAGCAGGTTAGGAACAGCATCAATTGTATGAGGACAGGCTTGCAGGAAGAGAGCCTGATTTCAAAGCCCACAGAAGATGTTTCCTGTGTATTTTATTTAACTTTAAACCATGCCCACAGAAATGAGAAGGGGAAATGTTGGATGATGTACCTTTTTAGAAGGTGAAACTTGCATCTGAATTTCAGATCACAGTGCTCATTTCAGGAGTAATTTCAGCTTTTTGACTCTATTTTTCCTTAAGTCTCCACAGTATATCATCATTCATAATTGAAGTTTTTGCCTGCATGCATTAACTGTTTTCCAGTTTTAACCACTTAATTGTTAACCTTTACCTCTTGCAGGTGGAAGACCCACCGCTGGAGTCACTGTGTGCTGGTGCCGGATTCTGTGAGACAGGGTGTGCTGGGACATAATGAGGCGTGTGGACATGGTTTGCAATCAAGGGGTAAGCTTTCTCCATGCAGCCTGGAAATTTTTAAGGTGTTGCAGTGTGACATTTAAGTAGGGTCTTTACTTTTTTACAGTAGTTACTTTGAGAGGCTGTGGAGTTTCCTTCTCTGGAGACATTCAAAGCCCACCTGGATGTGATCCTGGGCAACCTGCTCTAGGTGAACCTGCTTTGGTAGGGTGGGTTGGACGAGATGATCTCCAGAGGTCCCTTCCAACCCCATCCATTCTGTGATATGGAAACTAAGTGACTGAAGCACTTAAGTATTTTGGGAAGTGGACCCATTGTACAGTTTTGCTGCTGTGCTGGACATTAAAGTACCAGTGACATGATGCTGTTCTTGAAGTATAGGAAGGGGTTTATGCTTGGTATTGAACTATCTTTACAGTAACCTGCTCTTACTGCTTAAGGATGAAGCATGTGGGGAGTAAAAGAATTATGTGTCTGTAGGTCTCAATGAAGTAATCCATTTGTGGTACTAAAAAAGGAAGGGATAACTTTCTCATGGTTTTAAATTTTACTAATAACGTTCCCCAGGCCTGATTTTCATTAAGACTATTGTAGAAGTTCAGTGTGGGTAAAAGCTTTGGGTCCTGCCCTTGGTGTGATTAAGTACTTGGAAAATATCATGATCCCATTGTCTGAACAGAAATGTTGAGAAGAATTTCACTATTCAGAGTATGCGATCAGTCTGTAGTGGTTCCTGCAGATGGCTGGAGATTTGGTGTTATCAGTATCCAGAGAAATCTAATGAAATCTTTAACAAAAGATTATTTTTATTGAAAAAAAAAAACCCCAAAACTATACAGGTATGCTAACTGAAGAAACTTGACATAATAATTTACTCCTTCACAAGGGTAGAAACTGTTCTTTAAAGGTGCAGTGAATTTCTTGTGTAATCTGGAAACAAAGGAGAAGAAAGAAAAGCCCTGACAGCATGTGGGCTGTATCTGAAAAAGAAATGTGTTTTAAACTAAAGCTCAAAGCAGTAAATATCTTAGCTTGGTTTTGACCACAGGCCTTTCCACAAGGTTTTCAAGGATAGTTCTGTAAATTGAGATGTGTGTGAAGGGATGATAATCTCTATGCTCCAATAGGTACATGAATGTGTATTAATCTTACTCTGACAGAATTTGGAGTATAGTAGAAGAGTATCGTGCTTATTTTTACTCTGTGGAGAGTCCTCCAACAATTACATAGGCTATGTGCTGTTCTGGGGTATTCCTGGAAATGGAATCTCTGTGGGTCTTTCCAGTGGAGTCTGTGCCATCAGTGGAAGAAGACCATGTGTTATAGATAGGATGCCTGACAGGCATCCTACAAATGAGTTCTCTTTCGAGCTATCACCACCACTTCACACAGTAATCGGCTTGCATAATGTGTCAGCGTCTTTAGCCAGTAAGTGCTTATTCTCCAAAGAGTATTTATATGAATTTGCCCAATTTGTTTTTTATCATATAAGGGCAATTACCCTTTTACCACTGAAGATAATGTCTGTTCCTTAGAGCATCCATTTTTAGAATTTTTTTTGTTTTGTTGTCCATATACTGACTGTCATGTAAGTAACAGGATTTCAGTTGCTGTCATATCTAGCCAATTATATAAGGACATTGTATTAATATATGTAATTCCTAAAGAAAGAAAGAAAGTGTATGTTTATGTGTACCTATTTAGAATGAGGATGGTGCCGAGAGAAAATTAGGTCTCAAATGACTTTCAAGCTCCATTCTTTCTCTAGGCTAGATTCCGAGACAGATGCTTACAGATCTTGTTCCATGGGTGTTTTCACTGAAATTGCACATAAACGTGTTGTGTAATGTGTAGAAGATACCAGAATTTGTCTGTGAATAATAAGCAGAATAGGGAAAGAGATGACAGCTGTCTGAAGCTGCAGTTTTCATGGCTTTATTGTGGAATGATATTACACTAATTACAAGAACTTTTCATTTTGTGTATCAGCTAACTTATTCAGAAAACAATCATGCAGGTAAGAGAAAAGTAGGGTTTAGAACTAAGAAATGTAGTTGTTATTTAAACTTTATTAAGGCATGATTTGCAAAAAGCCCCTGAGATAGGGAACTCGAGAGTAAAACAGGGTGGGAATGTTAGTGTTGCTTGACAGTGACACAGACAACATTGCTAACAGTAAATGAAGAGCTTTACAAGCTTTTCTATTGCTATATAGCTGTCATTTTCTTTGACAAGTGACTAATTTACTAGAAGGTGTCAAGACTGTGAGAAAATTGCTTCTGCTTCGGATGCTTTTCAGTGACTTTACTGTTCTCTGATGTTTGTGATGGAAGATGCTTCAGAAATGACCTCTCCCTTCAGTGCTGACATGAGCAGGCACCTTAGACGTTTATATTTTGGGGGAAAATATGTATTGCTCATTACAAGGGATTGTTAACGTTTAATTAGTGGATGGAAAGCCTGTTTTAAGGAAGTGTCTTTGAAGGCTTCTTCAAAAGCTATTGATAAATAGCCACGTATTAAAAACCGGACTGATGTAATGAGACCCCGCTTTAAAAACTAGTCTTGGAAATATACTGAAAACATGGTTACAGAAAAGTAGATACTTTCCAAAAGCAAGGAGAAGCTGCAGCAATGGAATGTGTCATGTCTTATTTCTCCTGCTCCTGCCATTTCTTAACTGGGATTCATATGGGGGATTTGATGTTATCTCCCCCCATTAACAAGCCGGTAAGTCCACCTCAGAGCTGTAGCTCCCCATCGCAAGAATACAGAAATACTGTGGCACACAGCAACAAATATTCTTGCAGAATAACTCATTGATTTATGAACAGGAAAACAACAACAAACCCACCAATGCAGTAATGAGAAACTCTTCCTCTGCTTTGGAGAAGTGCAGTCTCCCTGGCTCACCTGAGGTCACGGGGTGATTAGTCTCATTGGGCATCTCAGTAGAATATTTCTCTGGTATGCTCTACTATCGGACCATGGAAGATGTATTTCTTTCGTTCTTTAAATGGGTTGTAAATTCAGGCCACGTGGACTTTACTAAGATGGTTGGTGTTAAATATAATCTGTTTCAGCTGAAAAGTTGATGTATGAACTGACAGTGAAAAAACTAGAATGCAGACTCAAGTAATTTAAGATTCCTGTCTCCTCCATAGCAGGTTTCTGGTTCTTGCTCTGGAGCTTCCTGATAGCTATAGGGATACTGCAGACAAGACTGGTTTTAGACTGAGGTGCAGATCAAAAACTTATCATTATGAGAACAAAAGTTGTAACAATCTGGTATCTAAGTTTTATGGGTCTGTCTAAATGCAATGATAGTTCCAGTGAAATCTTATATAGGCAGAACTGTGATTGCAAACATAATTTATAATAAATCATTGACTAAGTTAACAAATGTTCCATAGTAAGCAAGATGAAAGGATGAATTTTGGCATTGCCTGTTACACACTGCATCTACAAAGTATTTCAAACAGACAGAATCATGGAATGTTAGAGGTTGGAAGGGACCTCTGGAGATCATCTAGTCCAATCACCCTGCCAGAGCAGGATCTCCTAAATTAGGTCACACAGGAACATGTCCAGGTGGGTTTTGAATGTCTTCAGAGAAGGAGACTCCACAACTTCACTGGGCAGCCTCTTCCAGTGTCTTGTCACCCTCACCATGAAAAAGCTTCTCCTTCTGTTTACATGGAATCTCCCATGTTCCAGCTTGCACCCACTGCCCCTTGTCCTGTCATTGAACGTCACTGAGCAGAGCCTGGCTCCATCCTCCCGACACCTGCCCTTTACACATTTATAAACATGACTGAGGTCACCCCTCAGTCTCCTCTTCTCCAAGCTAAAGAGACCCAGCTCCCTCAGCCTTTCCTCATAAGGAAGTTCTACTCCCTCAATCATCTTTGTGGCTCTGCACTGGACAATTTGAGCAGTTCCCTGTCCTTCTTGAACTGAGGGGCCCAGTGTTATCGATCTGTAACACAGTAATGGCCATATTCATTACTGTTGTTTCTGCTGGAATTATTTTATGGTAATCTATTTATAATGAGACTTGCCATCAAAAAAGCATTGGTGTTACCATTTTTTTTGCTCATAAGGTAGTCACACAACAGTTCTTATCCCCTGTTTTGTAGGTAGTTACTATAACTACTGATTAGCTAAATTAACAGATGCATTCATTGTCATTTGAGTTGCAGAATACTTTTGCACAGAATTACCAATTTCAGGAGGTACATATTACAATCCTCTGATAATTTACAGGCTAGAGGCAACGTGATAACCTAAAGTTTACAATGAATACATTTATGATTGCAAACGCAGCGAAGGCATGGACTGCTTTAGGTAGATGCTGGTATTTTATGAGCAATGCTTTGCAGTGCAGTGCTGTGTATAAATCTGTCCAGCTGATAGTGACTTACCTGTCATCAGCAGCTCCCTCCAATAACAGCTTTGCCTGGTAGAACAGTGGCACCTTGGGCCTTATTCTGAGCGATGCTTGCGGGGGTTCACTGGGTTTGTCAGTGTTTTTTCTGATGATCCTAGTCTAGGGTAACGGGTGGTTGCAGAGACGCAACTGGGAGCACAGCAAGCTGAACCTGAGTTGTCCCAGCCAGCATCACTGTCTGGGAGGCACCTGCCTGGCAGCTGGTGGTATTGGTAGCAAATAGTTGAGGGAAAAATAATTACAGGGCAAAGACAGAAGATGAATCTTGTTTGTGATACATTTGGAATGAAAGTTTGTGAAGCAAAGTCTGTCTGGGATGGGGATTCAGTTTCAGGGGGTTGCCTTTCCAGGATGGAGAGTCTTAGTCTGATACCAACCATGTCTGCCTGGATCTTTGCCAACACTTCATCAATGTATCTGTTCTACATCATATTGCAAATTCATGAAGTACATGTTGTGTATTGTTATTTTCTGGTCACTGATAATGCAATTTTTAGCTTATAAACACATGGAGAGTAATAAGATGATAAGAAACAAGCAGACTGGAATTGATTTACTATTATTTGTTCTCGATAATCTGATTTCCTTCCTTCATGAGGCAGTCGGCTGGAGGTTAGGCAATAAGGTAAGCGGAAAGCAGCCCAGATAATATTCTCTTGACTTCAGGAGGACATTGAGTCCAGTCCCATGTGACAGTCTCCCATGTAGAATAAGAAAGCATGACCTAGAGAAATGCAGGGTGAGGTGGTTGTGCAACTTCTTGAAAAACACATTCAAAGCTCTGTTATCAGTTACTTGCTGCCAGCCAGGAAGGCCATTTCAGATGGCTTCCCACAGGGCACACATAACTCTCAACTGTCTTCAGTATTTTCACTGGTAGTGTGTATAATGAAATAGAGAGTACATCTACAACACATCTGGGTAATTGTAAATTGGGAGTACTTCGTAGGGTAGACCAAGAATACACGTTGGATAAATTTGAGCATGCTCTGAACTCGGAAAAGTTAGGTTTTCATTAAAGAAAAAATTACGCAGCACTCACACCATGTAGAAAGATGGTCAGTAGTCCTGCAGAGGTAAGTCTGGAATGAAGAGTTACGGACTATGCGTGAGCAGCATTATAATGTTGTAAAAACCCACCCATTATAAAATCATGTATTCCTTATATTTTCCTTCTGGTCTCCAGGTTTCTGAAATTTATTCTTCTGATTCCTAAAATAGAATATTTTAACAGGTAATCCTCCTTTTGATTTTTGTTCAGTAACACTTTTTCCTATGGCAACTAATGACAAACAATTAAGGTCAAATAGAAACGTAACTCGAATTCCTGGTTCGTCAATAGATTCAGAACAGATTAGGAACCTTTTATTTAAAAATACCCAAATTTCATCAACAGAAATTAGATATTTAGGTGTCTGAGCTCTAGCAAATGTCAGTGAATTAATTATAAATCTCTTGAAGTTAATGATACTTTATCCTTTATTTTGCATTTCAAACTTCTTTCATTTTTGGTGAACCATGTATATCTCTGCACACGGGAGCTGGAGAGATTTATCGCTGCAGTATGGATGGTTTATTATATTAATCTGGATTGTTTGTGTCTAATTTCTATCAGTTTACCTATAGGCTTTGATACTTAAATTGTTTCCCAAAGACTGGGTTTAATTGTGGATTTCATAGTAGATTAGCTTCATGCAAAAACATGCGGCAGTGTTTCACAAAGGGGAGAACAAAGAAAAATTAAGGAGGAGGAGACAAAATACAGTATTAATGTCAAGCATGTGTTTATGCATTCTTAGCCTTTCATGCACCACTAGAGTGAGGAAGATATCCTCTCCCCGACAGATATTCAGTGGGATTTATTTCAGTTTTGGAAAACTAGAATTGACCAGGATCAGGAGGAGACAGGCTACGTGAGATGTGATGGGTCAACAGTTCTGAGCATTTTGTGGCTGCCTTTGAGATTTCTGCAGCTTAATTTATGAGCAATAAAATTACCTGCTTGTATACAAATAATCCTGGGCCAATTTCTTAAAACCTGTCGGCGCAGATGAGTTGTCTGTGTAAATATGTGCATGGCTTTACTGGAGTCTGCATCTGGGTACTGGTTTGAGGAATAGAAATTCATCCTTATATTATATTACATCCCACTGATCTCCAGGTAATGTGTTCCTGTAGACCAATTTTTCTTTTCTTCGGTCTTAGTTGATAGGACAAGGGGAAGAAAGATTGATACTGATTTTCCCGTGACAGGTTGTTCACAAAAGAGTGATGGTGGACTACCCTCCTTTTTTTATGGGAGATGTCAGCAGGCATCAAAAGATGCTTAAAACAGTGCTAATATATTTCAGTCTGGTTCTGGCCCAGCTTCCACCTCAGGAATAGCTGCTGTAAGAGTATTTCATAGGCGGTAGGAGAATTGGCATGACATTACTTTATAGACACTAACTAATAGCGAGAGAGAGTCCAACTCATTTCTGTCACTGTAGCCTTATGCCAGCAACATAAAAATTGAGGAGACTCTTGGAGAATTTGTCCTGACAGCAAT
This sequence comes from Ceryle rudis, assembly GCA_033439905.1. Taxonomy (NCBI): domain Eukaryota; kingdom Metazoa; phylum Chordata; class Aves; order Coraciiformes; family Cerylidae; genus Ceryle; species Ceryle rudis. The sequence continues at coordinate 82,465 of JAAGNO010027116.1, forward strand.
CTACTGTGTAACATTTTATCCAAAGGCAACTCAGTAATCTGTAGACTTTCTATAAAATAAAGATGATGAAAACTGCATCAGATAAATTACATATATTTGATTTCCTTCAAGAACAGGACAGTATATTCCACTCTGTAGAAGGAAATAAACAGGCTTAACTACATACTGTTCCTATCTGATAAAAAAACACAAATATCAGCATCTTAGTACCACAGACAGCATTTGTTTTCTGGGGAAAAAAAGTCTTCATCAAGTAGAAAAGTCTTTTGAAGCCAGAAGGCATGAACACTGAAAATGTATACTACAAGCATGTACCAATAGTGGGATTGTTAAAAGATCAAAATAATGAGGAGTAAAGCAGAGGAACATCAAAGCTTTCCAGGCTATGTATTTCTGCCTTGATTAGGAGGAAGGAGGGAAGAAGGGGGAAAAGAAGGTCTTAGATCAATAGGAGATGGCCCCATCACCTCAAAGACAGCATCATCCAAATGTGTACAATTTACAGGAATTGCTAGAGCATCTCAATCATAAAAGTCCCACATGATCTGACAGTAGTCACACCATATTTAACAGGTACAGAGAGACAGCTGAGATCATCTTATCTGAAGGAAACTCCTTTTTAAATATAAGGGTAGATAGATTTTCATTTTGTCTTTCATCCCTCTGATTAAGTTCAGTTCTCTTTGGTCCTCCTGAGATTTCTTTCATCTGATGTGTAGTCTGTATGATCTAAGCAGCTATCATTGGTGAAAGTCATTTTTGGGGTCCTTTTTTAAATGATGGATTGTCATTAAAGAGAGTATAGTAGATAAAAGAGGTCCAAGGAGAACCAAACTGTGCTGAGAGTTACTCAGGAGGATGAAAGACATAATGAGAGACATAATGAAGAGCAATCTCTCCCTCCAACTGGAGACAGGCCCTTCCAATTATGGCATGTTTTTAGCACCAGCTTCCAGTGATTGAATATCCTAGTTATGAACAGTTGATTCAGGCTTTTCGTACAAGTCTTGAGAAATTTTTATTATTTGAACAGTAGGCCTGGGTGGTCATGCTTCATGGTTTGTGCAGAGGTTGTTATAAGCTATTAACAGAAATCTTCTCTGTGGCCATGGGTGGTTTTTCAGTAGACCTGATCACACAGCCTGGTGTGCTCCTTATCCGAAATACAGGAGCCATTTCATCCTAAAACTCTGTGTTTCATTGACTTAGACCCTGAAACATGAGGGTTTATAATCCTGAATATTTTATATGAGCTCATGTAACTGTCACTGTAACTAGCTATAAAAATACCTGACTTTTTTTTTTTTTTTTAATTTTCTCCCTAATCTTTTGGCCTCTGTATCTGGCATGCCTCAGTTTGATGGGTTAATCCTGCAGTGAGTAAACTATTTGTTTCTTGATTATTTTAAATTTAATTGAATCATTCTTTGTTCTTCAGACATTTGAGTCCCATTTGGTCTCCTTTTTCGTCTGCTATTTTATATAATACTTTTATGTCCCCCTTGTTCACCTCTCTGTGTTGTAGGCAGTTCCGTTCAGTATTAGATCTACTTTTCCTTTTATAAAATTTTAATTTCCTTCTTGTCACGGTTGTGCTGTTTACAAATCCAAAGATAATTCATGCCAAAGCCGCTGTGGTTCATAGGGAAATTGTTAAAAATTCATCTGAGCTGAGCAGGATAAGATCCAGGTTCTCTGGAAAATGGCCTTAAGGAGAACTTTACTTCAGACAGACACTTTATACAGGAAACTTTGAAGCATAACCAAAACTAAGCAAATTTATTAAAAAGCTTTTATAGTGTAAGTTGTCAGGAAAACACTAGAGATGTTCTTCCTCCCATTTGTACAAGAATAAGCTCTTCCTTGTCCATAACAATTTCAGTCAAGTGGAATACCAAATTGTAACAAATCCCGAAGTCATTAACTGAAAGGGTAAAGACTGATTGTTTGTTCTTACAGTAACATAGTACCAAAGGTGCTTAGTTTGATATTTATTTTACCTAGCTAAAGAAATGGACAGTTTTGGGTTGAAATGCTGATCCTGCTTAAGTCAATGAAATATTACCGTGATCTACTTTAGGCTATCCCGCTCTGGCAGGAGGGTTGGACTAGGTGATCTTTAGAGGTCCCTGCCAACCCCTACTATTCTGTGATTCCATGATTAAAGGACTCCGACAGTTTGGACACAACCCCTCTCCCCTCCTCAAAAAAACCCCAAACAAAATCCAATACCCAAACAAGAAAAAAACCCCAACCGTTGGTGAAAGGAAAAAGGGAGATGTTGAAATGAACGCAGAGTTTGATTTATAGTGGATATTGTTCATTGTCAGACAGCTAAAGTTTGGACTGCCTGGGGAATTTCCTTCACAGGAGCTTGGTAAAAGTTACAATTTACATTTTCCCTTATTCTGCATTAGTTAGGAAGCACTTCTTATTGGAAATTATTGAGTCGGGTTCCTTTGAATAATTACGCAGCAACACTCAGTATGAATATCAGCATCCTACGGCAGAGCTTGTCAGGGTAGCTTACTGCAAATTTTCGGCTACAAGGTTTGTTCAGTGTGACATGCCACAAAGGTGCAAAAGAAATCCTGATGTCATGTTCATTGAACCTGAATTTATATATTTATGCTACTGCAATAGCTTTATGTCTGCAGTTGGGGCTTTAGACATCAGGTTTCAATTTCAGAATAAATGAATAACCTTGGCTCGAACTATCTTTCAAAATTCCCAGCATCTTTCTTTCAAATGGTGGGTGTACTAAAGTGAGAGCAGAGTAACTGGAAGTGATTGGGATACTTCAGAAGTGCTTGCGCTTGTGAGGATACATCAGGTAACTGTGAAGTGGTCAATATTACATTTGCTTTATGCTTTCAGTAGTGCTCTTTTCTGTTGGCACTGTTTCTAAATACGTTCAGAAATATTAAAAATACTGAGCGGTGTGTTTAGCACTTTCTAAACCAGTCTGATGATGGCAGCAGTAATAATTCCAAGCATTTTTCCTGTTGGAAACACCCTTTCTCCCCTTTTGTTAACAGTATTGTAATGAATTTGCTTCTTGAAAGACTCAGGAGAAGATTCCGTCTTCTTTATATTATAATAAATCAAGAGAAACTTCATCCAAAAAATTGGAATTCCACTGGAATAAAATTACTACACAAGAAAAAGCCATCTCTATACTTTGATGGCAATAGATAGTAATGAAAAAATGTCACCTTCTAACAAAGATTTTTCTAAAGTCAATTTTTTTCCTGGCAGCCACTGGTTTTGCCTGCTGCGTGCATCATTTATTAAAGGATTGCTGATATTGGCTTTGTGAAATAAGGAAAGTTTGGAATAATATATTCTGATATTTGACAGAGTTTTCCTGAAGTAGAGTATTTTGTAATGTCAAATCCGAATCTTGGATGTGAAGCCTTGTAGCAAGTGTTACTTTTTACTGCTTTTCTGGTCAATTCTGGTCAGTACTATTGTACCTGCTTGACAGTTCACTGAAGTTTCAGTCCTGCAATCATATTTTTTTTCTTTGATATGTGCCCCAAGGTGATTGAAATTTCTTCAAGTTATCTCTTTCCTACAGTCTTTTGGATATTAACTTTCTGTATCTTTATTTTTATCCTGGTCTTTGTGTAGCAAAGGAAACGCCTGAACCAGACATACCCAGTATGAGGGAATCTAACCAACCTATTAAAATGTAATAGGCTTGTCAAAGGCCATCTACTTCAGCATTTGTTTAATTCAGGGAGAAGTAGATCAGCACATCCTCAGGGGACGTGTGACGTGAGAGGGCAGCACTCCGAACCACTGCTGTGTGATAGGAATATATGGGCTGCCACAGCCTCTGCCCTTCCTGACCATGAGCCTTTGCTGCTGGCATATTTTATTCCTTATGCTCTGGGAGGGCATCTTAATAATAGGTACTTATTAATGATATTTGAGAAAAGCAAGTGGAAATTGGTTTGCAGAACGGAGCAGCTACGTGCAGACCTGAACTCTTGAGACAGTTTGAGGGATTTAGCTCTTCTGTTGCATTTTAAACCCCAGAGCGTGTGATGTGGTCAAGGCAGATATTGTTTGAGGCGCATTGAGGAATTTGTGAGGCAAATCAGACAGAGTAGGCCTATGAGAAGTTGCTTTGACCATCAGGTGCTTTTTCAGTACTGCTCTGAAGTGGTTGGTTAGCAGAGCACACAAAAATCACTGCCTGCAAGATGGATGGGGTTTGTGTGGGCTTACATGGCTGGTGAATTTGCATCTGACCAAACCTCCAAACAAACAGGGAATACATATGTGCTTGAAAATAAATACCTATCTTCAATGCCTAGTTTCATGGAGTATAAATTTTCATGTAATCTAAGCACATCTGCTCATAATAATTAACTTCTGTGGTGTATGAAAGGAAAAGCTACATCAGCTATATGATATGACGAGATGGATTACTTTCTATCTGTTCATCATAATGATTAATTGTAGCATTGATAGGAAGACATCTTCTTTTTATTAATTTTTGGGTTTAGATGATGTACCTTGCCTTTTTTTGAGCTTATTTAAATGTAAATACTCTGCAAATCCTTTATGAAAGCATGAACTTTGCAATTTTAAGTTCTTTGATGAGAAACAGGGCAAAATATGTCTCTACTTAAATTGTCTTATCTGAAGACTTTGAAAGATGCCTGTCTTTCCTAGTGAGATGAATTTCACTGGTAAATGTAAATATAGTAAGTAACTGTGAAAGAAATTTAGAAGGATTATGGAATTTAATTTGACCCTGAGAGCTGGTGTTTCCAAGGGGCAAACTTGATAATAATGAAACATATTAGCAATTTGCAGTTGGTCCTGTGGTTTTGCAAGTATTAAATATTTGCTGTCAGTGAAATAGGCATCTGGTGTGTTTCTAGAAGTTAAATACACTTAATTATTGGGCTCTAGTAAAATTTGAGTATGTGCTTTGTGGAATATAAACTTCCATGTTTGCAGTAGAAGTGATAGGTGTACGGTATCATTTAGCACCAACCTGTCAAGCAGGTTGATGTGGAGAGCCCCAGTGAGGTGTGTTTTCTCCCAGTGCAGTCTTCTTCCATTACTTGAAAACAAGTTAATGTGTATTGTATAGGTGGAGGTCAGCCACAGGTTTTTACTGGTGTTTGCACAGTAGAAGTGGTGAAAGTAAAAGCAGCAGTGTGTGGAGACCATTTATAGAGCAAAAGTCGGAAACTCAAATAAAATTGCAGGAGGTGTATGCAGAATTTAGCCTACTATTTAAAAATCTTTCTGGGTTGCTCAAATCATATTGATTAAATGATAAACAAAGTACTTTTCTTGAAATCTCCGGGTGACTGGCAAAAACTCCCTGATTGAATTATACTGCAAAGAGAATGCTGTAAGAGAAAATGTCTTTACCAATTACAGTTATATATATATATTTTAAGATTTTCTTATTAAAAGTTTTATCCCAGCATTTTTTCAGAAGATAAACTAGACTCAACAAAGAAGTTAATGCAACAATAAGCTATTGCAATGGCATGAATGAACAGATACAATAAGCAAATAAGCAAATTGCAGAAAGTCAACATCCCATGAAATGTTTATAAAGGTAATATTTAAGATCTCATAAAATCAAATTGTACTCGGATACAATAACAAAAGTCAGTAATAAAACAGTGTTGAATCTGGTCCAGAGATAATCGTAAAGCAAAAGGCTGTTCTCTCTCAGAGGTTTTCTTTAGTCCTAAGCATACTGCATGTTTTTATGGCAGCTCCACCCAATTTTTCCTTAGCCAGTTACTCATGGTTAGAGTGCACACACATGAATCAAACTGCTAAAGGCCTGTGCTTTTTGATGCAATATAATTTAATTATTAAGAAAGTCATTTGGATGTCATTTAGGATTCACGGTGCTGAGCATTTTTAGAATTTTTGTCCTTGAGGAAACAAACTATTCTAAAATGAGGCTGCCATTCTTTGTTTTCTTTCCCAGAGCCCATCAATCTGTTACAGAAAGAAAGTTGATGTGTTTAATTTTTTTTCCTTTTTTGCTTTATTATCTGTGGTAGCTGTTGTTATCTGCTGGATAATTATTTGTTCCAATATTTTTGCGCAAATCAAGAATAAGCTGATCAGCCTGTATTTCCATACCCTTCATCTTAAACAAAAAATAAAAATAAAAAGAGCGTTAGAAAGATAGGCAAAATGTTTGCTGATGAGTTGCCCGTCCTCCATGAGGTCTCAAAGATTTCTGACACATTCTGTAAGTTAGCTAGAGCCAGGATTCATTAGGACAAACAATTTCAAACCAGCCAGTTTATCCTTGACAGCTCTTTCCCTGAAAGAGGACCAAGGCCAGTTTTTGGGGAGGTGGGATGGGAGACAAGAGTGTCTGGTTTTTACCACATTTGCAGAAGGATCCTTTGTTATCCTTAATGGCCATTGCTAATTCTGATTGTTGCATCCTTGTGCTGCAATCTTCTGCTAACTCTCAGGAACTTGACGTAATTTCCTTTTTTTTTTTTGTTTGTTTTTTTTTGTTTGTTTGTTTGGGTTTTTTTTGTGTGTTTTTTTTTGTTTTTTTGTTTGTTTGGTTGGTTTGGTTTGGTTTTTTTTGGTATGTTCAAGGGCAGTGAATAGCTTGGGACTGAGTTTACCTGATCTCTCATACTCTGGCAAGTCCCTACCATGGCTGTGCCTGTTCTCCAATAGGAGAGCTTTCACTTTTTGTGTTTGTCTTTTTTTTTTTGAACTGCACCTTTCCTTGATTTTCTTTTCCCTACCAGCCCAGCCTTCCAGGACACCTTACTTAGCTTTAATGGAAATACATGTATATAAATGTATTAGTTTACCTGGTGGTCCCAGATGTTGTTATCTGTGTAATTTAATAGTCATTGACAGGCTGAGAGCCCTTGGGGCTGTTTAGTCTGGAGAAGACAGAGAGGGGATCTTATTAACAAAAACCTGAAGGGTGGGTATCAAGTAGAAGGCACCAGTCTCTTTTCAGTGGTGCTCTGTGATAGGACAAGGGGCAACAGTCACAAACTGGAATGCAAAAGAGTTACACCTGAATGTGAGGAAAAACTTCTTCGCTGTGAGAGTGACAGAGCACTAGAACAGGCTGCCCAGAGAGGCTGTGGAGTCTCCTTCTCTAGAGACTTTCAAAACCCACTTGGATATGTTCTTGTGTGGCCTGCCCTGGGTGATCCTGCACTGGCAGGAAGGTTGGACTCAGTGATCTCCGGAGGTTCCTTCCAACTCTTACCATGCTATGATTCTATCGTTCTCTTTTCTCTGCCTTCCACCTGGTGTTCTCCATTGTTTTCTCCTCATGGTGTACACTCTAGCCGAATTTACTCTGCACTCACCCCAATAGACCAAATTTTACCAAATTCACCAAAAGAGTCTATGAATTGGCTATATTTTCTGAGTCATTCTGTGCTCCTGTAGCAGCAGATGGAGTGGTGTGGATGGTGTCCTCCTACTTGCTCATGAGCACACTTCATTTGAGGTCCTTTTCCCAGCATGGCACACGTTCCTTTCCATTTTAATCGCCAGCTGGGCATTCAGTAGGTCAGTTCTCTAGAGACTAGCCCAGAGACTGAAATGGTGTTTTACTTGTAGATAAAATAAACATGTCACCATCATTTGCATGTCCTTCCAGAAAAGCTGTACCTCTTTATGTTACTATTCCAGTCACACAAATTCACCTGTTAACTTGGCTACAACAGGGTCTCACGCAGAAATATATGTTAATGCGGTAACCACGTAAACATTTCTGTCTGATTCTTAAGGCTTTGTTGAGTACATAAGCCCTATACCGAAATGTCTGTTATCTTAGCTGAAGTACAATGTAAAGATGGAGGAGCCATCACGGATCAGAGGAAGGACATGGGTGCATCATTGGGCATCGCTTCTAACACTGCTGGGACAAGACAGATTGGGCAGCCTTTGTCCCGTTTCCCAGTCAGGTCCTATTTCTTTATTTCTTTAAGCAAGTTACTCTGGAAAGAATAGTTCAATATTGGTAGCAGATGACTGTTGTTTGCTATTTATTCGATGTCTTTGTAGGTGTAGCAGATTTCATGTTGATAAAGAATAATTTGAGTTCGGAAGGTGATTACGTATTACATGTATGTTTGGAGATGTTACTGAAGAGTCCCACTGTAATTGTAGCAGAAAGTATATTAAACTTCATTTTAAACATATGTGACAGAAAGGGAGATAAGCATTTGAAATATTACAGAGTTAAGCATTTCCTCACTTTGTCACCATCGTTGCTCATTCTTTTGCTGGGAGAGGACTGTCAATCTTGTTTCTTTTAACAAGTGTAACCTGTGTACCTACCTCCAGTATATACTTATTTTTTTCCGGAATGATTTCGTGTAGCAGTGTGAAATGAGCTTCTGTTATACTGGACAATGTAGAATACAAGAATTTGTACAAAAGCTCATATGAATCTCAGATTTTTTTATGCACCCTTACTGTACTGAAAATCTTGTAGTCTCATCAAGGGTTCTCATTTATTGATAGCAGACACATCTGTATTGGCAGCTCAACTGTTTTTATTAGAAAAAAGCCTTGCTGAATTTATTAAGTTGAGTAGAGGGAAGAAAAATAAATAAAAAAAGTTTCCATGTTTATAGTTTATACGGGTACACAATTCTTATCACACCCAGGAGATAATCTTGTGGGTTTGGGTGGTTTTTTAAGCTTCCCTATATTTTTGCAGTTGTATGAGTACTTAGGACAGTGGGTTAACAGTTAAAATACCTATTTTGTGCATTCCTTTATTATTTTCAACAGCTAGAGAACGACTTAGTTTTGTTTCTTTTTTTTAGTCTTGGTGTAATCACTAACTTCACCAATTGTCCTTTTCAATATTTTTTCTTTACCTCTTGACAAATGCCAGTTTTGTCTACACTGTTAATCATACACCTTCAATATTTGGTATTTAATTTAGTATTATTCTGTTACTTTTGATCCCTAAATAGAAGACAACGGGAATGTCTTTGGTTCACACAACTAATGCTTTATGAGATAAACAAGTAATTCAGGCTTTGTAGTCGGTGTGATACATAATGACCTAGTCATAATTTTTGAATCGACTGTCAACACATATTAAATCTGAGCAACTGTTTGAAACAGTAGTATTTCATAAGCTGCATTTGACAGTTCATTATCTTATCTGTGAGAACTCCTTTCTTCCTTCATCTTGCCTCAAAAACAATATCCCTGCAATTGAACTTTGGTGAAAGTCAAGGTCACAGCTTTGGAATAAAGTTATATATGGGAATTGCTTGTCTTTGTGTTGAAAACATGAGTAAATCAAAAGTACTGATATGGTAATCTAAATCTACAGTATGTTCTCTTGCATTTTATTGAAACTAAAGGATAAGAAATTCTACTGACTTTCTAAAAGTCATCTTAGTGAAACTTCCTTGAGAAAGTTTCTTAACCTATAGAGATTAAAAAAAAAAAAAGGCAGTAAATTATTACATATATATATGTATTTAAATCTACAAGGAATGGATTTTGCATATGTTTTCAGGTAGAAGTGTGATGTCTGTGTAAAATAACCAAGTAAATTATCTTCAGGTTTTCTGTAAGATAGCACAAATACCTTCTGTTTTCTGTGAGGTCTGTTCCTTGGAGATGACCCAGGAATAAATTTTTCTGTAGTAAAAAATTCACCTTTCTTTTTCTCCTGATTTATAATTTTCTCATAGAACAAACGTCAGGAAAGGGACTATATTAATGTGGAAAACTGATGCCATTTGGTTTCATTTGATTAAAGGAGGCCAAAAACCATTTTGCTTTTGATTATACAAACTGGAGTTAATGTATAATGTAATGGGAGAAATTTCACAGAAATCTATTTCAATTTGTGAACTAATTTTGGTTTGATATTCTTGTATGTTATATTACTAATATATCAAAGATATCTTTAGGATATATGAGTTTTTAAATTTTTCACTATATGTTGCCAAAAGTTAATGTCTTTGTAACTTCTTAATATTTCATGTAACTTAAGATTCTGCTTGTCATTTGACATTATGCATTTGAAGAATATAGTTAATTTTTTCATACTTTCAAGGAAAAGTCTTTATTTGACTTTTTGACCTGCTGTGAGAAATAATTCAGTGCTTCCTAAAGTTTATATTTCAAACTTTGAAGTTTATTTCTAATGCAAATTATTAAGGCTGTCTTAGTACTTCTGCATTGCCAAGGGAATTGCAGCCCATTTGCTCCTGGAGAAGATTCAGTTTTAAGAAAATTTGTTCATGGATGGCTATGGGTTTTGTGTGTGTGTGTGTGCATGTGTTTTCTTTTTTAAAGAACATCTACTTGTGAAAATTTGCATTGGTTTTTAACACTTTGCTGAACAGTTGTGTGATGTCCAGAGTGTGTAGAGAATAACTGTATGATGATGCACCTGATCAACGCAAAACAATTCAACTCTCACTGCAGGAAATAAACCCAAAACCTTATAAACACGTGGCTTGCTATGCCCAGTGATAAATATTCTGCCCTGTTCCTTAGTGGGTATGAAAAAGGGTGAGTAGCAGGATTATCAGAATACTTAGACCATTGTTTGTAGAAACAACACTGGGAGATCCCTTTTCCATAAACTGCAGGTGACCTGGTTTCAGTAGAAATGTTTAAGTCTGTGGGCTGCATAGTAAAGCTGGAGAAAAAATCCCATATGGGGCTGGCATCACCTTCAGGTGGAGTTTCTTAAGTTTACATCCTCCTTTACATCCTTTGTCGTTCTTCTCACCCCAAGATCCATGCAGGACCGCTGACTGCCTTCAAGGGGTTGTGGGAACGGTGAGCTCATGACATTGTCGGCAGGAACTGTGGTCAGGATCCGCATTTTTAGCCTTAATTCCTGACATGTCTTAAACTTCTGCTCACTTGTTATCTGATAAGATTGGTACATTCAGCAACTGTAATCCTTCGTGGAGTATTTCAACTACAGGACACATTACTTCTTATTGAACTCTTTAATAGGGATGACTGGTGTTGCGCTTTGGCCGCTATATATAGATTTTTCTTCCTCTAATACTAAAAACCACTGCTGTCCTATTTTTGAGAGATAAAATACAAAATAAAATTTATACTTGACCTTCCTTCCTTCAGTGCGATCCTTTCAAGGACTGCTTTTCCAAACGGTTGTGAAGAGCTGAGCTCTCTGAGCTGTCCCAGCACAAACTTCCCAGATTCTTCCCTGTTTCTGCCCTTGCCTCTCCCCATGTGGTGATGCACCCCAGGGAGTCAGCCTGTGATTTGCCTCCAGTCATGGGTTCCTCTCAGTTTGACTGTACTGATCTCGACCCCAGATGATGGCTTTTCTGAAATGCCAGGAGTTAGGAGTGCAAGGGCCTGATTCTCACCTGACTGAAGAGGTGTGAGTTGGGTGAGGGGCTGCTAGGCTCCCCCAAGCCCTTGCAGCATCCTCTCAGGCTCTGATTCCCATTCAAATTCTTTATTCTTTTTCTGTGTTTCATCCTTTTCACTGCTAGGCCTTCCACTGTTATTTTGAACCATGGGCAAAATTATTTTCAAACACTGGCTCTTGTTCAATGCCCTCTTACCTGATCTTTTTTGTAAATATCCACATCAATGAAATCTACTGAAGTTGAGTGAAGAGCCAGTAAAATAAAAATCAAAGTTGCCTCCAAGGATCCTCCTCTTCCTTATTTGTTGATTCAGACTTTCCAGTTTAATTGGTTTCTCCTTTATTCCTTGTTGGCAGTAATCTTATTGAGCCTGAATGAAAGTGATGGGTTTTCATTGCTTCTAGTATTTTGTTGCTAAATTGTTCATTAATTTACAGTGAAGGACTCATACATTACACACAGCCCCCATATTTCTCTGTTAGTGTTGCCTGGAGCACTAGTGTTACCTTCAAGGCTGTTTTTCTTTTTTAAATAAAATTTTAATTGCAGGTTGGTTTGTTTGTTTGTTTGTTTACCCTAAAATGAATTTTGCATTATTCTGAGCAAGTGAAAACCATGGATGAAATTGTGGTATTTAATAATGTAATGACAGAACCTCATGGCCTAAAGTTTAGTAGCTAGACCCATATTTAAACTGTTGAGCAGCATTATTGCTCTACCAGCCCTCATCACTTCACACATCTTTCTGCAAGACCTACTTTTGCCTCGGGCTGTGAATGTAAGATGAGATTTTATTGTAAGTCTCCTGGATTAGGTACACGGGAACCGCATTGGTTGACACTGGCTTTGATATATACGAGCAGAAGTTTATATAGTCATTATTGCTGTGTTTCCAGTCTAAAAGTTAATTAACTGATAAGATATAACCCTGGAGCATGGGTCTTCAAATGGGAAAAGACAAAGGTTTAACGACAAATTGAGGCAAAGGTCTAACACAATGAATGATCTAGAAAAGGCAAAATACCAGTGCAGCATCTTAGAGAATCTCTCAGTTCTGGGTAGCTGTACAATCTTAGTTGATTTGGCCGTCCAGGTCAAACTTTCTCATAGAAGCAAAATCACGATGAATTGGTGGTGTGCTGTATTTTTGCTTTCATTATAGCAACAGCGATAGTTTCCCAAGTAGAGCACATTTGTATGGAAAGTTCCCTTTCTTTTGGGCTTCTGAGGAATTAAAAAGCTGCCATTTATTGTTTCTTTGAAATACACACTTAAAATCCCAAATATCAGTTCTCTCTTCTGAAAAGAAAATGTGATGTGAATCTTGATGGATTTTCAAAGTATTGAGTTAATTTTGCCTTGAATTTTATTTCATAAATAACTTATTCTGAAATGGAAGTAGTAATTAATACTTTAGGAAATTTTGGGAGTCCCTCTGATTACATTCATTTGGTTTTAAAGGAAGTGGTAGTGCTGAGCATAATTTGCCTTAGTGTTTTTTCCCCTCTTCAAGGAAGAAAGGGTCAGACGTTCCTCTGGGCTTCATGTCACTGAGAGGCAGCCTCAGGTCTGAGTTACTGATGTGCTTCTTAATGATGCCCTCCGTGGCTGGCACGGACCTGCCTCTCCAGAGGTGAGCATGTGTCCTGATGCTTCATGTGGACACTGAAGACTTCTCAGAGGTGAGGAGGATATTTCTGCTCTTACAGGATGAGGAAGCTGACAATAGGTACTTGTGTATCAATCACTTTCAAATGAGCCAGGAGAGGCACGCAAAGGCTATAGAGAAGTAGGAGAAAATGGCAGAATATGAACAGCCACTTTCCCCAGAGGTGCCATCAGGTTACTGGTTTTTCTCTATGTTTTCTTGGGCTCTTGTTTTCCTGATTTATTGTTTTTTAAGAAGTCAGAAAAAGTAAACATAAAGCACCTCTGTAAAAATTATTCTCAGTTACTTACCAAAGATGACCTTCCCCTGCTTTAAGTGTTCCTCACTTTAAGTGTGATGTTGTCTGATCTCACAACAGCAGTTGGCAGAAACCTCCTGCATTGAGAAAGATTCACACACAGAGCAATTCTGTGGAAGAAACTGCTCTGAGTTCCAGCAAAGATGAACATAACTTCACAGGTGAAAAGATTGTATAAGATGAGAATCAAACTGGAAATTTATTATAACCAAGATAAAAACAGTTTATACTGGAAAGAATATAAGAAAATGTAGCATAGTGTCCCAGTCATCTCTACCCCAGGGTTTCCTAGAAGGAGACATGTGAGGAATAGCTAAGAATATGAATAATCTTCCAGCAGGGTAGAAAGTATTTCTAGGTGTGATGCAAAGTGCTTTCTGTTGTATTAATTTGTTTTTATTGCATGTGATTGGCTTTTTTCTCAGTGAAACCATAATTTATTTGATCTGAACCAATGATGAAGAAATGAGAATAGGGAACTTTTCGTGTCCAAATATTGTAACTGTTTTACATGAGCAATCCTATAGTGATCAATCAGTGTTTGGACTGTGTAATTGCTTTAGAAACAAATGCTTACAAACAAATGCCTCATTCATAGATATTAAGAAGAAAGTGTAATAGGGTCTGTTCCTCTTGAAATAAATGTGAGCTTTCCCATTGTTTCAGCAGGAATGCAACATGCTTTTTTATAATCTCCAATCAGTTATAACAATTTAGCAAATTTAAGAAGAGTAGCAGCATCTAACTAAGAAATGCCTTCCCCCCCTCCCCCCCCCCCGCCCCCCCCCCCCGGTTTTCCCCTTTTTTTTTTTTTTTTTTTTTTTGCTTTGCCAG